>ML437968.1:59931-70270 GCA_005239525.1 Nicotiana knightiana
GGGGGGGGTATGTAACGACCCGACTGGTCATTTTGAGCATTTGCACTTTTCTCGGTAGTTTGAGGGCATGAGTATCCCTGCATGATGTATTATGACTTGTGTAAATCATTGGCTCTAGTTTTCAAGTTATTTGAAATCGATTTGGAAGAATGAACTTCAAGATTTAAGCTTTAAGTTGGAAGACTTGACCAAGTTTGAATTTTTAGCATTTGACCTCGGATTGGAGTTCTGAAAGTTCCGTTAGGTTCAGATGGTGATTTTAGGGATATCGGATTTAGATTGTATTTCCGTGAATTGGAATAGCTTCGATATGTCATTTGGGACTTGTGTGCAAAATTTGGGTTTATTCCAGATTGATTTGCTACATTTTGGCACGAGTTTTGGAAGTTAAAAAGTTCAAGTTCATCAAGTTCGAATTGAAGTGCGATTCATCGTTTAGATGTTGTTAGGTGTGATTGAGGCCTCGAGTAGGTCCGTGTTATGTTATGAGACTTGTTGGTATGTTCGGACGAGGTCCCAAGGGGCTTGGGTGAATTTTGGATGTAGTTCGGATCATTTCATATGGCTTTGCATTGCTGGTTTTCTGCAGTTACCTGTTTCTTCTGGCGTTCTTCACGATCGTGAAGGTGTGTCCGTGATGGCGAAAGGTGTTTTGGTCAGTGGAGCTATTTGTTCTTTCAGTTTGCGCTTCTGTGGTCGCGTTCGCACTGGATTGAAGATTTTTGTCTTCGCGCTCGTGTCCATTGCTATGCATTCACGTAGTGTTAAGGTTTGGCAGTTGGGAGTTAGAGAATTCTTCAACGCAAACGCAAAAGATGAGTTGCGTTCGCGAAGCTTTGCGTCAGTTGTCATCGCGTTTGTGTGGCGGTGTATCACGAACGCATAGTGCTTTTGGTGGCAGTGTATTTTTGTTCACCGCGAAAGCGATGGACTTCCCATGATCGCGTAAGAAGATGCCTGGGCAGAAGTATAAAGTACTTTGTTGCGGGGGTTTCGACCATTTTTGTATTTTTGGAGGGAGAGAGCTCGGATTGAGGCGATGTTTCAAGCAATTTTCACCATGTGGATCGGGGTAAGTGTTCTCTACTCGATTTTGGTTTCCATGAATCCATCTTCGATTTTGGCTATTGGTTGATGAATTTTAAAGAGGAAATTGTGGGGTTTTAGTCTAAAGTTTCATAATGTGAATTTTTGAGTTTTGAACATCGATTCAGAGTCGGTTTTGAGTGAAACTAGTATGGTTGGACTAGTAATTGGATGGGTTGTCGGATTTTATGAGATTTGTCGGGTTTTGAGGTGTGGGCCCGTGTTGGAATTTTTGGATGATTTGGGGATTTTGATTAAAGATTCGGCCTTTATCGATTGAGTTTGTTTCCTTTACCATTATTTGATCTATTTTACTTGCTTTTGGCTAGTTTTGAGCTGTTCAGAGGACGATTTGAGCGGGATGGCGCTTCTAGTGTATCAATTTGGCTTGTTGGAGGTAAGCTTCTTGCCTAACTTTGTTGAGGGAATTTTACTACTATTTGACATTATTTTCTACATGCGAGAGTGATACATATGTGAGGTGATGAGCATATATGCATGTGCCAGGGTTAATGTAACGACCCGATCAGTCGTTCCGAGAGTTTAACCCCGTTTTCCCCATTTCTGCTTCATTCTTCTATGGTTTAGCTCTTTTATGTTGCGCTGGGTTGATTGGTGTGGGTTCGGAGTGATTATGGAGAGAAGCGAGACACATAGTCTCTTAAGTTGGTGATTTAGTTGGAAAAGTCAACCGGAAGTTGACTTATAGGTAAATGATCTCGGAATTTGGTTTTTATGATTCAGATAGATTCTTTAGGTGATTTGGCACTTAGGAGCATGTTCGAAATATTTCTCGGAGGTCCGTGATAGAATTAGGCTTGAATTGGAGAAATTGGATTTTTGACAAATTCCGGTCGGCTGTGGAAAATTAGCTATCGGGGTCGGAATGGAATTCCAGAAGTTCGAATAGGTTCGTAGTGTCATTTGTGATGTGTGTGCAGAATGTTAGGTCATTCGAACGTGATTTGGTTGGTTTCAGCATCGTTGGCGAATTTTTGGAAGTTTTGAAATCCTTAGCCTTGAATTATGGATTAATTTGGTGTTTTGATGTTGTTTCGGGTATTCCGAGTGTTCGACTTAGTTCGGGTGATGTTATATGAGGTGTTGGTAGTTTTGTTTGGGCTCCCGAGGGGCTTGGGATGATTTTGCAGGTGCGGGTCTGCAGGGGCTCCTTTAGCATATAATAATGATATAATACTGATTTTGGTTAGATTCGGGGCGATTTGTGGCTGAATCGAGCGGAAAGGGCATTGCGGAGTAGAGTTTTGGCTTGATTGAGGTAAGTAATGCTTCCAAACTTGGTTATGAAGGTTTGAAACCCCGAACTACGTGTTATGTGATTAGAATCGGGTGACGCACATGCCAAGTGACGGGCGTGCGGGCGTGCACCGTGAGATTTGTGACCTGGTTCATTCCATGGAACCGTTTAGTGGTTCTTCTTGATGATAATTGTCTTCTATCAATGTGATAAATGTAAACATGTTAGAAATCATGCTAAAGTATTATGTTAAGACTTTGTGCCGACACTGTTGAGACCCGAGCGGTCGTCTTAATGCAAACATGCTAGAAACCATGCTAGATATTATGTTAAGGCTTTGCGCCGACATTGTTGAGACCCCAGTGGTCATTTATTTTTGTCATATAATGTATTTCATTGATATTATATACTCAGTCCTGTCATAGCATATCATATCATATCATGTATCAGTCTCGGTAATTGTTGATTTTGCACATTATATCATTGATTCGGGCTAGTTCATGCATTGTGAGCCCATGTGAGCGAGACTGGAGAGTGATGACTGAGTGAAGACGAGATCCTGATATTGAGTGACAGATATGGGATTGGTCTGCACGCCGCGGCATGTTATATTGATTATGCCTAGATCTGGCTTATGATAGCGCTTGGGCTGTAGAAGCCCCTCCGGAGTCTGTAACACACCCCTAGTGAGCGCAGTGATATTTGAGGGATGGATCTTCCCTGGACATGGATCTTGTCCGAAGTGATATTGAGGGATGGATCTTCCTTGGATATGGATCTTGTCCGAAGTGATTATGTTCGGAGATGGATTTTCTCCATGAGGCTAGATTGGCCCGTTTTTCCCCGGTACTGAGCGATTGATGTTAGTGATGGGTATACGTATTCTGGGATAGACCTTCCCTGGGTCGTCGAGCCATATACAGTACCAAGTGTTTGTAAGATATATATCATTATCTGGAGATGGATCTTCTCCATAGGGCTGGATCGGCCTTCCTCAGTAATGAGTGACTTCTGTCTGATGTGTATACATTCTGGGATGGATCTTCCCTGGGCCATGCGAACCATATACAGTACTGGGTGGACGAGTATTCGAGAGTGGGAGCTCATTGTGCATTTCATACTGTTGATGCACTGGCATGTAGAATACATTGAGTTATATATGTTAAACTGTTCAAAACTGCATTGGTCTTATCACCTTGAGCTGTCTAATTTACTGAAAGCATGCCTAAATTTCTATAAATTGGTTATGTTGTAATTGTGGAGGTTTAGTCCGTCACTACCTCTCAGCCCACAGTTTGGACTTGTTACTTACTGAGTTTGTGTACTCACGTTACCTCCTGCACCTTGTGAGCAGATCTAGGTTTCCTTGGCCATGGTAGTGCCTTAATTGATCATTTTGGTTGTAGATCATTCTCGGAGAGGACGAGGTAGATGCTTGGCGATCGCAGACCCGCCTGTCTCTTTCCCTATCTTCCTTGTGTATTTTATTGATTATTTCCAGACAAAGTTGTCTTATTAAACTTTGGGAACACTTGTAGTATTGGCTCATGACTTAGTGACATTACATGTTGGGATTCAGTTTTATGGTACTTCGGATTGATTTTACTTTCTATTTCGGTTTCTTTGATGAAAAAGATTAATTTTTTTAATAATGTTTTGATAAAAATCGAATTGATTAGGAGTGTAGGGTCGTGACAAGTTGGTATCAGAGCCTAGGTTACAAAGGTCTCACGAGTCATGAGCAGGTTTAGTAGAGTCTTGCGCATCGATACGGAAATGTCTGTACTTATCTTCGAGAGGCTGCGGAACCCTTAGGAAAAATCCCATATTCTTGAATTCTTGTCGTGCGAATTCACTATTCAGCCAAAAGTGTAACTCTTTGAATTCCTTCCGTGTATTCGAATGCGCACGTGAGTGCTCAATTTCAGCTGTGCATCGACGGCTTTTGATTTTCATGGATGAGGTCCAAGATGTGATTTCTTTTGCATATTAATATGGGCCAGTCTGGAGGAATTGAGGTCGGGTTTTGTCTGTGGCTTGAGTGCTGAGATTTTGATTGTGTGAGCACGTACATGTGGGACTTATATGTCCGTTTGTGTCCGTATTGGTGGGATTTTGGTGACTGGATGATTATGTGGTGAGTGTGATTCGATGGTGAGATATGTTCATATTGTTTGATTGTGACAAAAAGAATTGGTTGGAGATGTAGCAACCATTGAGTGTTTGACTTCTATCTTGAGTTGTCCTATAGCCTCGAGATGTGAGTACATTGAAAGACCTCTCATGTAGTGTATTTGTGGAGTGAAGTGGAGCTTCATGTTGTGTTATGAGTTCAATGGTGAATGCGAGATTTGTGGATGATTTGAGATATTAGATGGTTTTTGTATATGAGCTTATGGAGGATTTAGTTGAATCTCACTGCGGTATTGTGGCGGTGATAGCGTATGGGCATTGAGAGTTATTGTTTGTCTTGATCTATGGCTTTGAGCCAAGTGGGGGAATCTGATAATGATAAGTTAGTGCACGATTGGGTGTTGTGTTGATTTCAGTTCGAGGTATTCTAGTGAATCAGTTATGACCTGCAGAGGTGGAGTTTGAGAATGACTCGAGTAATGGAAATTTTTGGGTACGGGTTGTATATACTCTATGTGAAAAAAATGGGTCCCATTGAATGATTGAGTTGTATCAGTAAAAGGTGTAATGTGTATGGAGCAGGAATTTGCTAGGTTGTTTAGGAGTATGGGTTACTCCCTTGGGTGTTGGTGTGTTAATGGGGGCACATATCATTCGATCTGTTTGATTAGTTTAATTGAAAATTTCGTAAAGTGGGCGACTCTCAAGAATGGTTCTGATAGATCTAAGGTTTATGTATAACAATTTGGAATCTTCAAGATGTGTGCTTGGGTAGAAACTGAGATTCTCATTGGGAGGTGTAAAGACTTGTGACATTTCTACGTTATTATGGATTCTACATTCCGGTATCATGAGAGGGAAACCATCTTAAATTCATCGAAAGTCTCTTTAGAGTAAGTATTTGAGGTGTAGTACTTTGGGGTGCTTAAGAGATATTCAGCGGTTTACGAGCTTAGGGCGATGTGGTTCTATGCTAGGGTCTCGCGTGGTGATTTTGGGTTGAGGATTTTGGTAATATGACAAGGAGAAAGAATGAATATGAAGGTTCTGAATTCGTAAGTAGCATGGGCGATCTCAGATGATCAGATAGATGGTGTTACTTTTAGATATGGCTCGATGAAGACATAAGTTTCAGAAGGGGCACGGTGTTTTGATTTATGGATACTTTATTGGTGTGGCGGTACTTTCCTTGTTGGTTGTCTACGGGCATTCGAATTTGTCCTTGTAACACATATGGATTGTAGGGGTATCCCTCGTGGTATCATCGTGTATTGGGGAAGTATTAGGTATTTAGGCGACGGAGTTGAGATTAGATATGGTCATTTGTGTGCTCGGAGGGTTTTGAGTCTAAGACTCGAATGAGGAGATGATTTCGTAGTTGAGGGCTGTAGAGACGTAGCCAAGGTTAACCAGGGGTTAATGTGTTGTGATTCAGTCATTATGGACCTTCAGAGGGTCATTTTTCTATCGTGTATGATCAGAGTTGATTCAAGGTTCATTGGTAGGCCCAGTATGGGTGTGTGTTCTGCACCGGGTCGGAATTGTTGACTCCGAATTTCTATTATTGAGGGATGTACCATTCGATTGTCATTAAGCTTATTCGTGTTCTGGAGTGATCTATGAGTTACCCTTCGGTGTTGCAAGGAGTTGTGATCATTGGTGATATGCACATATGGTGCGGTTCTATTGGGGCTTATAGCGGGATTTGAGTGAGGTAAGTAATTGGGTATTTTGGGATTTAGGCATATTGGTCATGTTCGTTCGGGTTCGTATGGAATGGTATCGTCCGATTCCCCGTGGTTATGGCTATGCACTCTGGATACTTGATGTCAAATTGTTCATGGTTATTGATTTCGAGCAAGGTGGCTCGAAGTAGTTCATGTGGGTCAGTATTTGGATAGGGTCGCTCATTGCAGTGAAGTTATGTAGAGATATGATCCTTCGGGTTAAGTTCGTGTGTTCTGGTTCTACGATGTGTGATGGATTCTCAGCATCTGTTGTGGTGGTACTAGTGAGCTTGCGTACAGCTCTCTCATTTGAGTCATTTTTCCATGATTTGAGTACATTTGGACGGTTGCTTATTGGTGTGCGGGTCGCACGAGTTGTGGCTTTAGATTGTATCGATGTGTCATGTCACTAGAGTGGTTGTGTTGGATGAGATGAGGTCATCGAACCTAGAATGGGTGTTATCGGATCTAGTTGCGGCATATTTGGGAGGATATTGACGCTGATCGACTTAGAAATTTTGCTATATTTCCTGTCGAAGAGAGGGAGTTCCATCACTTGTTGATCCGACGAATGGTTATGGGTTAGTACGTGTTTCTTCATCATTGGCAGTATATGAAAGTGTTAGAACGAGGCTTTGTTGATCAGAGGTTATTTATCGGTATTGGGTTATTTTGAGCAGCTATTGTGATTAGGAGTTATCCCTACAAGTGTTTGAGTCATGTGGTATATCATGTGATTACATCTTGGGTTTCGGATATGGCTTTATACAATATGTTCAAATTTATACAGTGTGTGGATGCGTGATTCTGAGCTTATAAAAAAAATTCGGATGTGAAAATTGGATTCTAAGGCTTATGGGTTAGGTTGGATGAAGAAATCTCAGATGTATTGTGTTATCAGATCTATGCGGGACAGGGTGACATGGGATCACCCTCGAGTATGTGCGTGGTAAGGTTATTCGGCTATTTGATGGCTTTTGGAACAACTATGGGCACGTTCGAGGACGAACATATGTTTAAGTGGGGAGAATGTAACGACCCGATCGGTCGTTCCGAGAGTTTAACCCTGTTTTTCCCATTTCTGCTTCATTCTTGTATGGTTCAGCTCTTTTATGTTGCGTTGAGTTTATTGGTGCGGGTTCGGAGTGATCGTGGAGAGAAATGAGACACATAGTCTCTTAAGTTGGTGATTTAGTTGGAAAAGTCAACCGAAAGTTGACTTATAGGTAAATGATCTCGGAATTTGGTTTTTATGGTTCGGATAGCTTCGTTAGGTGATTTGGGACTTAGGAGCGTGTTCGGAATATTTTTCGGAGGTCCGTGGTAGAATTAGGCTTGAATTGGCGAAATTGGATTTTGACAAATTCCGGTCGGCAGTGGAAAATTAGCTATCGGGGTCGGAATGGAATTCCAAAAGTGGAATAGGTTCGTAGTGTCGTTTGTGATGTGTGTGCAGAATTTCAGGTCATTCGGGCGTGATTTGGTTGGTTTCGGCATCGTTGACGAATTTTTGGAAGTTCAGATATCCTTAGGCTTGAATTATAGATTAATTTGGTGTTTTGATGTTTTTTCAGGTATTCCGAAGGTTCGGCTTAGGATGACCGCAGGTGCGGTCACCGCGGTCATTGCAGGTGTGGAAATGGGTCAGCTGGGGAGGCATCGCAGATGCAGAATTTTAGCCGCACCTACGAGCCCGCATGTGCGGTGGTTTGAGCGCAGATGCGTAATTGGACCTTTAAGTGAGGACCACAGGTGCGCACCTGGGACCGCAGGTGCGAGAAATGTTCCGCAGGTGCGGTGATTGCTAGGCAGAAAGTATTAAAGGATTCCTTCGCTGATTTTCACTCATTCTTCACCATTTTTGGACGGCTTGGAGCTTTTGAGTAGTGATTTTAAGAGGAAATCGAAGGCTATCAATTGGGTAAGTTACTTGGGCTTCATTCTTGTGTTTGTGATGATTTTTCTACTGTTTAATCATGACATTGTGGGATTTAATAGTATAATTTGAGGGGTTAGGGCTTGAAAATTTGAGACTTTAATTTAAGGATTTGAGGGGTCATTTGTCGTCAGACTTTGATGTATTTGGTATGTATAGACTCATGAGAGTGTAAGGATTCTAGTTTTGTGATTTTCATCGGATTCCGAGACGTGGGCCCGGGGGTCAAGTTTGGCTGAATTCGGGATTTGTGATGTAATTTGATAATTTTGATGTGGGCTTCGCTCCTTTAACATATATTAATGATATAATATTGATTTTTGTTAGATTCGGGGCGATTTGTGGCCGAGTCGAGAGGCAAGGCCATTGCAGAGTAGAGTTTTGGCTTAATTGAGGTAAGTAACACTTCCAAACTTGGTTCTGAAGGTTCGAAACCCCGAACTACGTGTTATGTGATTAGAATCGGGTGATGCACATGCCAAGTTACGAGCGTGCGGGCGTGCACCGTGAGACTTGTGACCTGGTTCATTCCATGGTGTCGTTTAGTGGTTCTTCTTGATGATAATTGTGCCTCTATCAATGTGATAAATGTAAACATGCTAGAAATCATGCTAAATATTATGTTAAGGCTTTGCGCTGACACTGTTGAGACCCGAGCGGTCGTCTTAATGCAAACATGTTAGAAACTTGCTAGATATTATGTTAAGGCTTTGCGCCGACATTGTTGAGACCCGAGTGGTCATTTATTTTTGTCATCTCATGTATTTCATTGATATTATATACTCAGTCCTGTCATAGCATATCATATCATGTCTCAGTCTTGTTAATTGTTGATTTTGCACATTATATCATTGATTCGGGCTAGTTCATGCATTGTGAGCCCATATGAGCGAGACTGGAGAGTGATGACTGAGTGAGGCCGAGAGCCTGATATTGAGTGACAGATATGGGATCGGGCTGCACGCCACAACATGTTATATTGATTATTCCTGGATCTGGCTTATGATAGCGCTTGGGCTGTAGGAGCCCCTCCGGAGTCTGTAACACAGCCTTAGTGAGCGCAGTGATATTTGAGGGATGGATCTTCCCTGGACATGGATCTTGTCTGAAGTGATATTGAGGGATGGATCTTCCCTGGAAATGGATTTTGTCCGAAGTGATTATGTTCGGAGATGGATTTTCTCCATGAGGCTGGATTGGCCTGTTTTTCCCTTGATGCCAGTGATGGGTATACGTATTCTGAGATGGATCTTCCCTGGTCCATTCGAGCCATATACAGTACCGAGTGGTTGTAAGATATATATCATTATCTAGAGATAGATCTTCTCCATAGGGCTAGATCGGCCTTCCTCAGTACTGAGTGACTTCTGTCTGATGTGTATACATTCTGGGATGGTGTTGGTTGATTTCCCAATGCACACGCAAGTGTACGTGGTCGACAAGTAATATAGGATTTGAAGTCCAGATATCGTACCCACAGGGACTTGTGATTAACTATCCACTAAACTAAACTCAAACAAATATTTAACTAGAATTAATCTAAAATAGTAAATCAAAAGATTAAATAGACAACTAACTTAAAGATGAATTCAAGGTAAATTGATATTCTAGAGTTATGGGTTGTTAAACAATCACGTTGAGTTTTCGACCTAAATCTTCTAATCAGGTTTATTGATTGACGAGGTTAATATTGCTCGTAGCCTTCTCCCGAAGTACAACTCGCCTATTCAAGTTAACCTAATGCCTATATTCCTATGGAATCAGGATTAACAAGAACGCATTAATAATTCCCGTATAATAACCAAGCAAGGCAATTAGGTATATTCCTATCCTAACCGCAAATCCGCTCCCCTGAAGGGTTAAGATCTTGCTCTACCCAATCTTATATGCAATCTAGAATTCCCTCTCCCGAGTTCAACCCTAGATTCGTAGATAGTAGTCAATTGATGATCAAGCAATTGAATAATTAAGCACAAGATTGAATAAACAAACCAATTAAGATAAACAATAAGAATAATTCAAGCTTCAACTACAACGTTCATGTAACACCCAATACTCTAGAACTAATAAACTATAAAACTAAAAGAAGAGAAGAGAAGAAAAGCTAAGTAGAATCCGCTGTCGAATCCCCTGTCCCAAGGTCTGCATAAGCTCCTCAATATGATGTTTTTGGGTCTATTTATATGTTTAGAATGAACC
>ML437970.1:905-120849 GCA_005239525.1 Nicotiana knightiana
AGGGGGGGGGGGTGGCGTTATGGCTCTAACGCCCCCCTAACGCCAGGGGGGGCCAGGCTTCATGGGGCAAACGCCCGGCTATCGCCCGGGCGTCTCCTTTTGCGTATTTTTGACGTATTTGCATCCCATTAGCTCCGTTTCAATTTCCAATTCACCTACACATGAAATAAACTCCATTAAGCACATAACAAGTGTAATTCTATCATTAATGCTCATAAAATGTTAGGTATATCACATGTTAAACTATGCAATTTAGTCTCACATCACTGCATAATCCAAATCCAACCCTTCCAATGACCATCCGAAATCACCCCGAGCCCCGCGGGGCCTCAACCAAATATACTGACACGTGATATATCATCACACAAACTTAGTCGAACCCCTATTATAATAAAAAATATCACCAAAACACCAAATAAGTCCAAAATTTAAGCCTAAGGATTCCTAAACTTCCGAAATTTGCCAACAATGCCGAAACCAACCAAAACACGTCCAAATGACCTGAAAATTTGCACACATATCCAAAATGACACTAAGAACCAATTCCAACTTCCGTAATTTAATTTCGACCGCGATAGCTAATTTTCCACTACCGACCAGAAAGCGCCAAACACTCGATTTCGCCTATTCCAGCCTAATTTTACTTCGGACCTCCGAAAAATATTCCGAACACACTCCTAAGTCCCAAATCACTGAATGAAGCTATCTGAGCCATAAAAACCACATTGCAAGATCATATACCTATAAGTCAACTCTCGGTTGACTTTTCTAGCTATTGAACAAAGTTAAGAGACTAAGTGTCTCATTTGTCTCCAAAAATCTCTCAGAACCCGAGCCAACCCCCTAGCAGAACATAATGAAGCTAAACCACATATAATGAAGCAGAGACGGGGGAAACCGGACTAAAACCTCCGGAACGACCGATCGGGTCGTTACACCACTAGAAAAATATGACAGTATTGTCTTAATACAAATAATACACATATTAAAATAATTTTTTATATTTAAATTAAATAATACAAATAATTCATTAGTATGTAGGTGTCATGCTTACAAAGTCTCAACCGTTTAGACATTTGGCCACAAAATTTACTTACATACTCAATAATTCAGATCATCTACTCACGTAAACTCAAGAATGATTTATATTCTAAATCAAATAAAGTGATTGAATGTTTTATCCTATGTTCGAGTATAATTAGTTCGCCCATTAAAATCAACAAGGTATAGAACGGACTGCTGCTCAATTATAAGAATAAGGAATGCAAGTGCATCATACGGAAATATAAATTTCTAGAAGTAGAAGAAATGATACGCAAAAAGAGTTTATTAGAACTTGTTAGTACTCTCTTCTAGCGATGACAACATAGATCGGTCTTATACATCATGAGTAAATAGATTGATGAAAACAAATGAACGACTAAACTTAATATAGTTAATATCCTAAATGTCACGACCCCAAATCCTAAGACGATAGTGATGGCGCCTATCATGATAATAGGCTAGCCAATCTACCGCGAAATAATAGGAGGATTTTCCCTTAAATTCAAAACTGTTTGATATTATATAAAATTCTTCCGGTTTAACAGATTAAGTCACAAAACGAGTAAAGTAGTTAATACACTGCCCAAAAAACTAGAGTCAACTATCATGAGCATCTATAAACAATATAACGTACTATTGTTTCCTTACTACAACCAGTTCTAGGAAATGACAACAAATAACAGGATAAGAAGGGAAAGAGGGCATGATGCGGACGCCAAACAACTACCTCAAAATCCTGAACGAAAGCTCCAAGAGAATGCAAAAACAACTACCACTCATACTCATTACCTGAATCTGCACAAAAGGTGCAGGAAGTAATGTGAGTACGCCAACTCAATAGTAATGAGAGTAAATAATGTCTAAGGCTACGAACAAGTAAAACAGTCATCAATGCACAGTAAATGAAACATTTCTTCCAGAGAACACATATACAGTATCTTGTAACGTTTACAAATAGCTTTCAGTAAAATATCTTTTGAAAATGTACCCTTTTTCACAAATTATGCAGAAATCAAATGATTCTGTAAATAAAGTCGACGGACATCACAAATAGTCCTACAGATGGAAACATGTATCATAAACAACCCCTCGGGCGTACCATCACTCAGCATCAATAACTCAGCATCCCTCACAATCACTCAGTATTAGCCCCTCGGGCTACCTCACAAACGCTCATGCCTCCCAATCTCTCATGAGTCGACACTCGGCACTCGCACTGAGTAGGTACCTGCGCTCACTGGGGGTGTACAGATTCCGGAGGGGCTCCTATATCCCAAGCGCTAATATCAAGCCATCTCGTGACATAATAACTCAAGCTCTCGACCTCTCACATATCATAAACAGTGCAACATGTTGCGGTGTGCAACCCCACCCTATAATATCCTCACAACATAGTCACTCGGCCTCACTCAGTCAGAAATCTCTCAAAGCCACTAGGGCTATCAAATAAATGCGGTACTCGACCCAAAATATCATTTAAAATCAGAAAAGTAGTGTAAATGAGACTAATTTTCGAAATCAGTTAAACATGAAATGTCTGAGTGTAAATCATAAGTTAACACAGTGAGGAATAGCAGTGTCAGCCCCCAAGGGGTCCAATCAGGTCGGCACAAGGCCCCAAACATGGCGTACATCCCAAAATATAATAATAGTCTTAAAACATAAATATCATATGAAGTAAAATCAAATACCCAACTTAATAGTTGCCACGGGAAGGGCCAAGTCATAATCCCCCAACCGTGCGCGCCACACACACGTCATCTAGTATGTGCACCACTTCAAACAGTGATAAAAAATGTGATGTCCGGGGCTTTATACCCTCAGGACAAAATTTACAGCCATTACTTACCTCAAACGAACCCAAATACTAATCTTCGATACTCTTGCCTCTCGAATCGGCTCCCAATTGCTCTGAATCTAACCAAAACAAGATTAATATCATCAATAAATGCTAGGGAGATGAAAACAATTCGAAAATTATCAAAATTAAGCATAAATCCTGAAAATGGCCAAACCGAACCCTGAGCCCACACGTCGAAGTTTGATAAAAATCACAAAACTAGAATCCTTATCCTTCCACCAGTCTAACCATATAAAATACATCCACATCTAACCACGAATGATCCCTAAATTCGTCAATTTAAAGTCTCCAAATTCCCAAGCCCTTAACCTCCGATTTAGTTGCTAATTTTCCATAAATTTCACCCCTAATCAGTCAAATAATACCATAGGAAGGAGTTTTAGGTCCAAAGATCTTACCTCCACGAAGTTCTTTTGATTTCCCTCTTCAAAACTCTCTCTCAAGCTCAAATATGCATGAAAACTGTAATGAAATAACAAAATTTCGTGAAAGTTGGTATTTATACTCTCTGTCCAGTGAAATCGCACCTGCGGCGTTTTAACCACACCTACGGACCCGCACCTGGGGTCCCAGGTGCGCTTCTGCGGAACTCCTCTAAAAATCCAACCTCCCACCTGCGTTCCCTAAGCCCGCACCTATGATCCGCACCTGTGACCCAAGGTTCTGCATCTGAAAAAATAGCTTAGCCCCTCAAACTCCTCATTTGCGGCTCCCAGACCGCACCTGCGACCTCGCACCTACGGCTCCCCTTCCGCATGTGCGGAAAACCAGAAAGCTTTACACCAACAGTTCCACATTACCAAAAATCATGTCGATAACCATTTGAACTCATCCCGAGGCCCTCGGGACCTCAACCAAAAGTTCCAACAAGTCATAAATGATCACCCGAACTTAGTCGAACATTCGAAACACCCAAAATAACATAAAAATACCAAACGAATCCATGATTCAAGCCTAAGGATTTTCAAACTTCCAAAAATCACCGACTATGCTGAAACTACCCAAAACTCGTCCGAATGACCTGAAAATTTTCACACACATCCAAAAAGACGCTACTAACCTGTTCCAACTTCTGGAATTCCGTTCCGACCCCGATAGCTAATTTTCCAATGTCGACCGGAAATTGCCAAAAACTAATTCGCCAATTCAAGCCTAATTTTACTCCGAACCTCTGAATGACATTCCAAACACACTCATAAGTCCCAAATCACCTAATGAAGCTCCTAGCCACAAAACCACCATTCCGAGATCGTTTACCTAATAGTCAACTTCCGTTTGACTTTTCTAACTATAAGGCTAACTTAAGAGACTAAGTGTCTCATTCTCACCACGACCACTCCAAACCCGAACCTACTGACTCAACACGACATAATTAGGCTAAACGACACACGATAAAGCAGAAACAAGGGAAAATGGGCTAAATCTTACGGAACGACCGGCTGGGTCATTACATTCTCCCCTCTTAAACAAACATTCATCCTCGAACGGGTCTAGAAACATACTTGGAGTCTCAAATAAGTGAGGATATCTTCTCCGCATCTCCCACTCGGTCTCCCAGGTGGCCTCCTCCACCGCCTTCCCTCTCCACTGCACTTTCACTGAAACTATATCCTTAGACTTCAACCTTCTGACCTGACGACCCAAAATAGCCACCAGCTCTACCTCATATGACATATCACCCTCAAGCTGAACTTTGCTGAAGTCCAAAACATGAGACGGGTCACCAACATACTTCTGAATCATGGAAACATGAAACACCGGATGAACATTCGATAAGCTGGGTGTCCAAGCAAGTCTATAAGCCACCTCTCCAACTCTCTGAAGCACCTCAAAAGGTCCAATGAACCGGGACTCAACTTTCCCCTCTTCCCGAACCGCATAACACCCTTCATGGGTGACACCATCAGTAGCACCTTTTCCCCAACCATGAAAGACACGTATCGGACCTTCCGGTTCGCATAACTATTCTGCCTAGACTGCGCCGTCTGAAGCCGCTCCTGAATCAACTTCACCTTATCCAACGGATCCTGTACCAAGTCTGTGCCCAATAGCCTAGCCTCACCCGACTCAAACAAACTAACTGGAGATCTACACCTCCTACAATATAAAGCCGCATATAGATACGCGACTGATAACTGTTATTATATGCAAACTTCGCGAGTGGCAGAAATTGGTCCCATAAACCCCCGAAATCAATGACACGCGCACGCATCATGTCCTCCGGTGTCTGAATAGTGCGCTCTAACTGTCTGTCTATCTGAGGATGAAATGTTGTACTTAACTCGACCTGAGTACCCAACTCTCTCTGCACGGCCCTCCAAAACTGAGGTGTGAACTGAGTACCTTTGTCAGAAATGATAGAAATTGGAACACCATGCAACCAGACAATCTCCCTGATATAAATCTCAGCTACCCACTCTGAAGAAGAAGTAGTACCAACAAGAATGAAGTGTACGGACTTGGTCAGCTCATCCACAATAACCCATATAGCATCTAACTACCTCGAAGTCTGTGAGAGCCCAACTACAAAGTCCATGGTGATTTGCTCCTACTTCCACTCCGGAATATCCAACCTCTGATGCAACCCACCTGGCCTCTGGTGCTCTTACTTGACCTGCTGGCAGTTGAGACACCGAGCTACAAACTCAACAATATCCTTCTCCATCCGTCTCCACCAGTAATGTTGTCTCAGATATTGATACATCTTCGCGGCATCCGGATGGATGGAATACCGCGAGCTTTAGGCCTCTGCTAGAATCAACTCTCGAAGCCCATCAACATTAGGAACATATATCTGAGCCTACATCTGCATAACCCCATCATCTCTAATAACTAAATCCCTAGCATAACCTCGCCGAACCCTATCCTGACGAAAGAGCAAATGTGGGTCATCATACTGGCGCTCTCTGATATGGTCATAAAGAGAAGATCTGGAGGCTACACAAGACAATACCCGGCGGGGCTCTAACAGATTCAATCTCACCAACTGAACCGCTAAGGACTAAACATCAAGTGCTAAAGGTCTCTTTGCTGCTGGAAGATATGCTAGACTCTCCAAACACTCTTATCTACGACTCAAGGCATCGGGCACTACATTGGCCTTCCAAGAATGGTATAATATAGTGATATCATAGTCCTTGAGAAGCTCCAACTATCTCCTCTGATGCAAATTCATATCCTTCTGCTTAAACAGATGCCGCAGACTACGGTGATCAATGAAAACTTCACAATGCACCTTATACAAATAATGATATCAAATCTTCGAGGCGTGAACAATGGTTGCTAGCTCGAGATCATGCACTGGGTAATTCTTCTCATCAGTCTTCAATTGGCACGAGGCATAGGCAATCACCCTACCTCCTACATCAAAACACAACCGATGCCTATCCTCGAGGCATCACAATATACGGTATAAGAACCTGGAAATGATGGTAATACTAATATTGGAGTTGAGGTCAATACAACCTTGAGCTTCTGAAAACTCTCCTCACCCTGAACCAAACACCTGAATGGATCACCCTTCTGGGTCAAGTTAGTCAAGAGCGAAGCAATATAAGAGAATCCCTTCACAAAGCGACGGTAATATCCCACCAAACCAAGGAACCTTCTAATCTTTGTAGCTACGGTAATATCCCACCAAACCAAGGAAGCTCCTAATCTTTGTAGCTGAATGAAGCACCCTTCTGGGTCAATTTTGTCAAGGGCGAAGCAATAGAAGAAATCCCTTCACAAAGCGACGGTAATATCTCGCCAAACCAAGAAAGCTCCCAATCTCCGTAGTTGAGGATGCTCTGGGTCAGCTCTACACCGCCTCTATGTTCTTCGGATCAACCTGAATACCCTCGCTGGACACCACGTGCCAAAAGAAAGCTACCGAGCTAAGACAAAACTCACACTTGGAGAACTTTGCATAAGGATTCTCCTCTCTCAATATCTAAAACACAACTCTCAAATGTTGAGTGTGCTCCTCCTGGCTACGAGAATACACCTGGATGCTATCACTGAACACAATAACAAAGGAATCAAGATACGACTGAAACACGATGTTTATCAAATGCATGAACACTGTTGGGTCATTGGTCAGCCCAAAACACATCACCATAAACTCACAGTGACCATAATGACTCCTGGAAGCTGTCTTAGGAATATCAGAATCCGGAAACTTCAGTTGACGGTACCCGGATCTTAACTCAATCTTAGAGAACACCTTGGCTCCCCGAAGCTGGTCAAAAAAATCATCAATATGAGGAAAAGGATACTTATTCTTGACTGTAACCTTGTTCTACTGCATGTAGTCAATACACATTCTCAAGGAAACATCCTTCTTCTTCACAAACAACACTGGTGCACCCCAAGGTGACACACTAGGCCAAATGAACCCCTTATCTAGGAGTTCCTGAAGCTGCTCTTTCAATTCCTTTAATTTTGGTGGTTCCATACAATAAGGTGGAATAGAAATAGCCTGAGTTCCTGGCACTAGATCAATACCAAAATGAATATCCTTGTCAGGTGGCATGCCTGGCATGTCTGCAGGAAACACGTCCGGAAAGTCACGGACCACAGGAACATAATTAGTAGTGGGAATCTCAACACTGACATCCCTTACAAAAGACAAATACAATAAACACTCTTTTGTACCATACGATGGGCCTTCAGGTAGGAAATCACCCTACTAGGAACATACTCAAGAGAACCTCGCCACTAACCCTCGAAAATCCTGGCATAGCTAATGGCACGGTCTTAGCATGAAAATCAATAACAACCTGGAACAGAGATAGACAGTCCATACCCAATATCACATCAAAATCAACCATGCTAAGAAACAACAAGTCCATTCGGGTCTCCAGACCCCCAATAGATATCACACATGACTGATGCACATGGTTCAGAATAATAGTATCGCTCACCGGAGTCAACACATGAATAGATGTAACTAAAGACTCACGGGGAATATCTAGAAAATACGCAAAATATGATGAAACATAGGAATTCGTAGAACCAGGATCAAATAATACCAAAGCCTCTCACTGACAGACTGAGACAATACTTGTGATCACTGCATCTGAGGCCATAGTATCTGGCTTGGCTGGAAGTACATAAATACGAGCCTGACCTCCACCTACACGACCTCCCCCTCTAGGGCGGCCCTTAGCTGTCTAACCCCTACCCCTAGCTGACTGGGCGGGTGGTGAAGTAACTGGAGCTGAAGTCGAGGGTTGACCCCTCTGCTTAGAAGACCACCCACCAAGGCGACGAGGGAACCGCCTCCATACATGTCCAAAACCTCCACACTCGAAACAGCTCCCTGGAGCTGGATACGAGGACTGAAAGAAACCCCTGGCACCAGAATAGCCACTAGAAAAACCATGCATATAGGAACCCTTAACTGATGGTGCTCGAGATGCACTATGGGCTGGAAGGGCACCGAATGAAGAACGGCCCGGATGAGAACTGTGGGGACCATGCCCCGAAGATGCACCACTATAGGCTGGTCGGACTAGCTGAGGAGGCCTGAATGAACGGCCTCTACTATGTTGAAACTGTCCTCTGGAAGGAGCACCCCTAAAACTACCAGATCCACGAGGCCTCCCTCTACTCTCATTCCTGGCGGCAAACTGACTCAATATCTTGAGAAATATCAACAAACTACTCGAAAGTAGCACCTGAAACTCGCTCTCTGGTCATCAGAATATGGATCTGATAAGTGAGGCCATCCACGAACCTACTAATCCTCTCTCTCTCAGTAGGAACCGACTCGTGGCATGACGGGCTAGCTCTGAAAACCTCATCTCATACTGCGTCACTATCAACTCACCTTGGCGCAGCTGCTCAAACTTCCTATGTAGCTCCTCTCTGTGAGACTGGGGAACATACTTCTCTAAGAAGAGAGTGGAGAACTGCTGCCAAGTAAGGGGTGCTGCACCAACAGGCCTACGCCTCTCATAAGACTCCCACCAAGTAAAATCAGCCCTTGAGAATTGGAAGGTAGTAAACGAGACCCCACGGTCTCCAGTATCCCTGCAGTACGAAGCATCCTCTGACACTTGTCCAAGGAACCCTGGTCATCCTCGCCTTCAGCACCACTGAATGTTGGAGGCTGAAGTCTACCAAATCTCTCCAACCTGCGCTGCTCATCGTCTGGCATGACTGGAATCACAAAATCCTGAGCTGGGGCAACCGGCTGCACTGGAACTGCCTCCGAGTTCTGAAGCCCGTGAATAACCTGCTCAGGTGTAAGTGCAGCTGGAGTCTGAGTGCCTCTCCTAGTCTGAGAAGTGGCAGTAGTAGAGGAAACAACAACTGTGTGTGCTAGATCAGTGCACATAGTCAAAATCTGAACCAGAGTCTCCTGAAGTCCTGTAATCACAATAGGCACTATCGGTGCCTTCACAGGTCTCGCTAGAACATCTATGGCCGGGACCTGATCTTGAACAGTAGGTGGATCCACGTGTACTGCTCCGGCTGCTGCGCGGGCTGCACCCCTCCCTCTACCACGGCCTCTACCTCTCGCTGGTTTAGCTGGTGTCTGGTCACCCTGATTGGTTGCGTGAGTCCTTACCATCTGGGAGAGAATGAAAACAACCGAAGTTTAGTTTCAGGAGTTAACAGATTCGCACTACAGAATTCAAGAATGTGAGATTTTTTTTCCTAAGGGCTCAGATACCAACTTGTCAACAGATTGACCGGTGAGTCCCATGTAACCTATGGCTCAGATACCAACTTGTCACGAACCCAAATCCTACGATGGCCGTGATGGCTCCTATCACGATACTAGGCTAGCCAATCTACCACGAAATAACACGAGGACTTTCCCTTAAATTCAAAACTATTCAATATTCTATAAAATTCTTCAAGTTTAACAGTTTAGAGCAAAAAAACGAGTAAATTAATTAATACACTGCCCCAAAACAATGAGTCAACCATCATGAGTATCTATAAACAATACAACGTACTATTGTTTCCTTACTACAACCAGTTCTAGGAAGTGACATCAAATAACAGGATAAGAAGGGAAAGAGGGCATGCTGCGGACGCCAAACAGCTACCTCAAAATCCCGAACAAAATTTCCAAGAAAATGCGAAAACAGTTAGCGCTCAGACTCAGCACCTGAATCTGCACACAAGGTGCATAGAGTAATGCGAGTACGCCAACTCAGTAGTAATGAGAGTAAATAATGTCTAAAGCTAGGAACAAGTAAAATAGTCATCAATGCACAGTAAATGAAGCCTTTCTTCCAGAAAAGACAGATACAGTATCTTGTAACATTTACATATCGCTTTTAGTAAAATATCTTTTGAAATGTACCCCTTTTCACAAATTCTGTAGAAATCAAATGATTCAGTAAACAGAGTCGACAGACATCATAAATAGTCCTACATATGGAAACATGTATCATATACATCCCATCGGGCGTATCATCACTCAACATCAATCACTCAGCATGCCTCACAATCACTCAGTATTCGCCACTCGGGCTACCTCACAGACGCTCATGCCTCCTTATCTCTCATCACTCGGCACTCTGCACTCACACTTCATGCATTCAGTACGTGCCTACGCTCACTAGGGGTGTACTGACTCTCGAGGGGCTCCTACAGCCCAAGCGCTAATAACAATCCATCTCGTGTCATAATCACTCAGGCTCTCGGTGTCTCACATATCATAAACAGTGCAACATGCTGCGGCGTGCAACCCAATCCCATAATATCCTCACAACATAGGCACTCGGCCTCGCTCAGTCAGAAATCTCTCAAAGCCACTCGGGCTATCAAATAAACGGGGTACTCGACCCAAAATATCATTTCATATAACAAAAGTAGTGTAAATGAGATTGAGTTTCGAAATCAGTTAAACAAGAAATGACTGAGTGTAAATCATAAGTTAACACAGTGAGGAATATCAGTAAACAGCCCCCAAGGGGTCCAAACAGGTCGACACAAGGCCCCAAACATGGCGTACAACCCAAAATATAATACTATTCTTAAAACATGAATATCATATAAAGAAGAATCAAATACATAACTTAATAGTTGCCACGGGACGGACCAAGTCACAATCCCCCAACCGTGCGCGCCACACACTCGTAATCTAGTATGTGCGCCACTCCAAACAGAGATAAAAAAATGTGAAGTCCGGGGTTTCATACCCTCAAGACACGATTTACAGTCATTACTTACCTCAACCGGCCTAAATACTAATCCGCGATTCTCTTGCCTCTCGAATCGGCTACCGATTGCTCCAAATCTAACCAAAACCAGATTAATATCTTCAATAAATTCTATGGAGACGAAAACCATTCGAAAATTATCAAAATTGAGCACAAATCCCGAAAATGGCCAAACTCGACCCCTAGACCCACATCTCGTAGTTTGATAAAAATCACAAAACTTGAATCCTTATCCTTCCACGAGTCTACCCATATAAAATACATCAAAATCCAACCACGAATTGAATCCTAAATTCCTCAATTTAAAGTCTCTAAATTCCCAAGCCCTAAACCTCCAATTTAGTTTCTAATTTTCCACAAATTACACCCCTAATTAGTCAAATAATACCAAAAATGAGTTTTAGATCCAAAGATTTTACCTCCACGAAGTTCTTTTGATTCCCCTCTTCAAAACACTATCTCAAGCTCAAATCTCTATGAAAACACTGATGAAATAACCAAATTTCGTGAAGGTTGGTATTTATAATCTATGTCCAGTGAAACCGCACCAGTGGCCTTTTAACTGCACCTGCAGATCCACACTTGCAGTCCCAGGTGCGCTTCAGCGGAACTCCTCTAAAAACCCAACCTCGCACATGCGGTCCAGAAGCCCGCACATGCGACCCAAGGTTCCGCATCTGCGGAAATAGATTAGCCCCTCAAACTCCGCATCCGCGGCTTCTAGATCGCACCAGCGACCTCGCACCTGCGGCTCCCCCTTCCGCAGGTGCGGAAAACCAGAAAGCTTTAAACCATTAGTTCCACATTACCAAAAATCATGTCGATAACCATCCGAACTCATCACAAGGCCTTCACGATCTCAACCAAAAGTACCAACAAGTCATAAATGATCATATGAACTTAGTCGAACCCTCGGAACACTCAAAATAACATCGAAACACCAAACCAACCATGATTCAAGGCTAAGGATTTTCAAACTTCCAAAATCACTAACGATGCCGAAACTACCCAAAACTCGTCTGAATGACCTGAAAATTTGCACACACATCCAAAATGACTCTAAAAGCCTGTTCCAACTTCCGAAATTCCATTTCGTCCTCAATAGCTAATTTTCCACTGCCGACCGAAAATTGCCAAAAACTAAATTTCGCCAATTCAAGCCTAATTCTACCCCTGACCTCCGAATGACATTATGAACACACTCCTAAGTTCCAAATCACATAATTAAGCTATTCGAGCCACAAAACCCCTATTCCAAGATCGTTTTCCTAATAGTTAACTTCCGGTTGACTTTTCTAAGCATAAGGACAACATAAAAGACTAAGTGTCTCATTTCTCAACACAACAACTCCGAACCCGAACCAACCGACTCAACACGACATAATTAGGCTTAGAAACACATGATAAAGCATAAAACGGGTAAACGGGGCTAAATCTTATGGAAGGACTGGCCGGATCGTTACACTAAAGAAACATATGACACTATTGTTTTTAATACAAATAATAAACATACTACAATAATTTATTATCTTTAAAATAATATAAATAATTCATTAGTATTTAGGTGTCATGGTTACAAATACTCAGTCACTTCGACATTTGGCATCAAGAATTAGTTACGACTCAATAATTCGGATCATCTAAACACGTAAACTCAAGAATGAGTCAAATCCCATATCAAATAAAGTGATTGAATGTTTTATCCTATGTTCGAGTAGAATTATTTAACCAATTAAAATCAACTCAAGCTCTCAAAAGGACTACTGGTCAAGTATAAGAATAAGGCATGCAAGTGCATCACACGGAAATATAAATTTCTAGAAGTATAAGAAATGATATGCAATAAGAGTTTATTCGAACTTGTTAGTTCTCTCTTCTAGCGATTACAATATTGATCGGTGTTATGCATAATGAGTAAATAGATTGAATGAAGACAAATGAACGGTTGAACTTAATATAATTAACATCCTAAAGAAAAATATGATACTACTATTTTTTAATACAAATAATAAACATACTAAAATAATTTTTTATCTTTAAATTGAATAATAGAAATAATTCATTAGTATGTAGGAATCTGTCACGACCCCAAAACTACCCTGGCCATGATGGTGCCTATCGCGATACTAGGCCGACCAAATCAATTTCCAAAAACATAAGAACTTTTCATTTATATCATTTCCAAACTGATAATTCAAAAAAGTTTCATTTAAGCATTTTTAGACAGACTAAGATATTGTAACGACCCGACCGGTCATTTTGAGCTCTAGCGTGTCGTTGAGTAGTTTGGGGCCATGAGCAGCTCCGTTTCAGCTATTATGACTTGTAGGCGTGGTCGAAACTTAATTTTGGGAAGTTTAGAGTTGATTTGGAAAGAAAATTCGCATTTCAGAAGCCTTAAGTTGGAGAAATGGACTAAGATTGGAATATTGAGTAAACGACCTCCGAATCAGGATTAGAAGGTTCCTACAGGTTCGTATGCCGATTTCAGAGTTGGGCGTATGTCCGGATTGGGTTTTGGATTACCCGGGAGCGTTTCGACGTATATTGCGGAAGTCGGCATTTTTGAAGGAATTTCCTAAGTTTGGCTTGAAGCGCATTTCAGTGATGTTGATGTCCGTTTGGGATTATGAGTCTGGGAATAGCTTCGTATGGTGATTCCGGAGTTGGGAGCGCGATCGTAACCTAATTCGGATGTGCGGAGGTCATTTTGAAGTCTTTTGGATAAACATACAAATTTGAAGATTTTGAAGAAATCCTACCGGAAGTGGAAATTTTTATATCGGGGTTGGAATGCGATTTCGAAAGCTTTATGGTAATTTGGTATAAATGTGTCAGCACCCGAGTCGCAAGTATGATTCGCAAGCGGGGGAAGCTTTATAATATTCAGTATAAGTGTGTCAGCACTCGAATTGTAGGTATGATTCATGATCGAGGGAAGCTTTATGGTAATTTGGTATAAATGTGTCAGCACTCGAGTCGCAGGTATGATTCACGAGCGGGGGATGCTTTATAATATTCAGTATAAGTGTATCAGCACTTGAATCGCAGGTATGATTCGCGATCGAGGGAAACTTTATGGATATTGTATATAAATGTTCAGCACCCGAGTCGCATATATGATTCGCGAGGGGGGGGGGGAAGCTTTACGCCTATTCAGTGATTACATATTTCTTCAACTCCGGCCAGTTGTCTTATCCTTGTGTGCGCATGACTATTTGGTACGGTTTTATTGATATTGGCCTTACATGTATTTGGGAAAAAGGAAAGTGTACTTTGTTGTTTATTCTCGGTAGTAACCTGGATTTCAGTACTTGATACGTATTCAATGCTCACTGTCTTACATGTCTACTGTATTTCACCATATTCTATCATAAATAATATTGTTGGACCCTAGTGAGTGTCTAATGCAACCTCTCGTCACTACCTCTCTGAGGTTAGGCGGGCGACTTACTGATTAGACGTTGTTTTTGTACTCATGCTACACTTGCTATGAATTTTTATTGCACAGGTACTTTCATAGAGATTGGAGGATTCAGAGACTTAGGCGAGCTGCATCATCCGGAGGCAATCCACAGCTGACGGAGTCTCCCTCGCACTGTGTTTACTTTCAGTTTATATTCCCATGTCCAATTTGTATTACGGACAGGCTTTGTGATGGTTGTATAAATTCTTAGAAATTGCTCATATACTTGTGACACCATGTTCTGGAGTAGGTTGGGATGTGTTGGGTCGTGACAACATGGTATCAGAGCGCTAGGTTCCCGTAGGTCTCATGAGTCGTGAGAAAGTCTAGTAGAGTCTTGTGGATCGGTACGGAGACGTCTGTACTTATCTTCGAGAGGCTACAGGGCTGTTAGGAGTACTTCCCTTCTTGATTCTTCATCGTGCGAGTTTATTCCTTTGAGGATTATGCATATGTTCATTCGTACTCCATCTTACGCATCGCGAAGCGCTTGCTATGGATCATGAAATTGAGGAATGGAAATGGTGCTATGAATGTAATTCGAGATGCTTTCATGTGTAATTGGTCGTGTCTATTTTTATGGCCCTACAAGAGCGTAATATGTTATTTCAGCTCAGTAGTTGTGTTTCTGGGAGCCTTAAGGCTGTGCTCGGGTAGTGATGATGTTTGCAATTGATTGTCGCGCGGTGTCGATATGATGATAGAATACTTTCCCGTATGTTGGGGGTGATGAATGGTTTGAAGGGAGGTCTTCTCATAGTGTAATTTCGATATTTCAGTGCTTTTTTGCCGGCAGAGGATGGGAAATCGGGTTATGAATTGTACGGTTGGGGTTGATAAGGTAGTAAGACTTGGTGTCTTCAAGTGAGATGGGATATGCACCTGTGATGTGTCATCGTCGTCATTTATCGAACGGAGTGTGTTAATTTGCCGGTGCTATGGGTTCTTCTGTTGCGTGGGGTGAGTGTATTGAGAGGAAGCATTGAAGAATGCGGTTGGAAGAGATTGTGAGGTGCGGTGGTTCAGTACCAGATAGTGTTGATAATGAAGGCAGCTAGAGAAGGATGATCTTCAGAGAGCTTGAAGTCGTGGTGATCTGCTGGTTTCAGAGCTACAGAGAATGATCCTGGAGTGAGGCTAGGCGGTGGTTCCATTTCTAGGAGGCCAGGTGTAAAAAGCAAAAGTCAAGCAGTCGTAGAGTAGGGCAGCGGCAGCACAACTTGGAATTTGAAGATTTGTCGCGCATTAATGGGTGTCCATGTGGATCGGACGGACTAGTAAATTGGTAAATGAAGCAGGGCGTAGGATGGGGTATTGAAGTCGCAGAGAGTGTGCATTTCAGCGTCCTTGGGAGGTGCCCGCGGGTGATTTCCACAGGTGGGTTGCCTTCTGGGGATAGGTTAGCAATGGCGGGGTTGGTAGGTCTCGGTGAGGGGTTCTAGTGGCTATTCGGGAGGAGGCGGAATGTGCGAATGCTGCTAAAGAATTTGGAAGAATTGGACAGATTGGTTGAGCAAGGTCGTGTTATCAATGGAGAAAGGATCTCAGCAGGGTCTAGAGTGGTGCAAGGATTAGCTTCGGGCTATGTGGGGGAGTCCCACCATCTGCAGTTGGGTTGTAGGATTGTCTTCGCATTGGGTTGAGGATTGTCAGCATGTTGGCAAGATATTTCACCTAAGGAAAAATGAGAAAAATAGGAATTGTGCATGGGATTTGACGAATATGTACAAAGGTTGGCCCTGTCGGGCCAGGGTTAGGCTTTGAAAGATTCAGAATTTATGCTTAAGGCATGGGCGAGTTGTAAGGATAGTGACTCAGTCACGTGTTTCATTGAAAAAGGTGTTCATGTACTAGGAGAGCCTTGGAGTTGATTGTATTCGGGGCCAGTCAGAATGGGTAACTCCCTATAGCTCTCCTAGTGAGTTCAAAAGTTAAGAATGCGGCGTATAAGGATTTCAGGTAGAAGTATGATCGAGAATCGAGCTTTTGTAGAGTAATTTCTGAAAAAAAAGAGGATGATTGGGATGTTCTATGTTATGTTTCAGCATGCAATATAATATTGGAGGAGTGAGAGAAATAGACTCCGGATTGAAGAAAAGATTATCAGAAGGGTAAGAGACGGGTTGCGGGATTTGGGCAGCATGGTCTCGTGAATCAGGGTCACTCGGGATGGGTGATGGTTTAGTTTGCTATGGGTTGAAGGAAGTTTTTATTATTCTTGAGGCAATTGATGGTGATTGAAAGAAGATACATTGATTTGCCATGGTTGAAATTGCACATTTTCGGCAGCGATCGGTTCCTTTTTTATGTGATTTAGTTATGCATGTGGTTTGTGCCGGTGTGTACGAGGCTTGTCGGTCGTCGTAACGAATCTCATGTGGGAGCATTTGAGTGTTATGGCCTGTCAGGTGTAGGAGGACGCTGGAAGGGTTATGGTGGTATAGACTACTACTTAAGGATTTTCATGATTGGTTGATAATGGAAATTAACTCGTGTGTTGAGATGGTACTCTTGAATTGAGTCAAGTAAAAAGTTTCTATATGATGAAGTGTTCACCCTATTGGTGGTTCGGAAGTTATGATAGAATTCTTGCGCTACCTCATGTTGGTATGTTAGGTGCGGGAAGCAGTATGTAACTGGGAGTAAGAAATGAGATTTAGGTTCAATGTTATAAGGATGTCATGAGCTCGAAAGTGCAAAATCAAAGTGATTTGAATGTTCAGAGTAAGTTGGTGTTATCTTCAGTATCACCTGAGATTGATATTCAGCGAAAGAGGCTTTGTACCCTGGTCATGGGTTCCTGATGTGTTTTGCAACCTTTGTGTAGTCGCTGTTATGGATGTGCAGACTTGTTGCCTTGTGTGGAAGGTCGTGGAAGCATGACCGCGAAAAGATTGTATAAAGTGTGACATGCCGTCACTTGGTGGATTTCAGATTTCGACTGAGAATAAGGAAGTGCGATGTTTCTTAATTGAGAATTTATGCCTAGAAGGCGTTCAGTTCATTTGGTTGTGGATTGTGGGGTGTTTGTCCCGGTTATGATGGTTGTTCTTGCGTATTATGAGATAAAGCGGGTTAATGTGGACCTAGGAAAAAGCTATTAGCTTAGTTGGTGTGAGCAAGGTGGCTCGATGTTTGTGGATGGATTTAAATATGATTATGGGCTTCATATGAGCCAGGCATGTTCCTTTCAGTAGAGCATTTTTCATGGACTGGTATTAGGACAGCGGGTGTTGTTCCGTCCTCGTCATATTCATGTGTTATCGTGATTGTGTTGTGTGAGTTATAAATCGGCTTTGATAATTTCTTATGTGTTAAGGTCCCGCGTAGTAGGGATTTTATGTGAGTAGGATAGCTCTTGAGATCTAGAGTGTATATGTATATCACACCTCAATTGTGCTTGAGTTATGTAGACTATGCCTTTATCAGTCTCCCCAGGATGGTATTATGCACCTAGCGTGCTTGCGATCGATATTCAGTAAATTATAATAGTGAGCAAATCAGCTCTGTATATATATCTTCTTATGTAAATTTTTATGTGTGTATCGGGTGGCACGTCACCACGAGTATCTTATTCGGATCGGGTTGCACGCCGCAACAGTGTGATGATGAGAAGGGATAATATGTATTTATTTTCTTGTGTTTTATTTCCTATTTTCTGGTAAGAATCCATATTAGTTGCGTGAGCTGAGTAGTTCCGTCCTGAGTCGTTCCTTATTATCATGTTCGACTTATGGCCTATTGGGCGATACGGTATCATGTGAGGTTGTTAGCCATGTTTGGGGTGATTTGTTGTCTGAGTAGTTCATACTGGGGTGAGACGAGATTATCGGATCAGGGTTCACTGCGATGAGGTTATGTGAAATGTATATTAAATAATAAATACCATTATTCAGGTTCATGATTAAGTTATGATTCTTGTCAATATGAGGTATTCAAGGAGTGTGAATTTCTCTGCATTCCCTCTGTTGTGGTTGTATCGCCAGCATTATAGCAGAATGTTTGTATAATTGTTATGAGGTGCATCAGGAGCATCAGATTCGTGGACGTTGGCTAATAAGGTTTAGGGAGCGTCGTTGTGGTTAGACGATGAGTTATGCGGTGCATGGTTTCGATTCAACAAGGGTATGCAGTTATGATATTGTATATCATGTGCTAGTTGATGCACTGCTTATATATATTGAAACTAGGCCTGGCTAGAGAAATTTCAGGTGTTTGAATGAATTCTGAGCTTATTATATGAATAAAGAAGAAATCTCCAGATTTGATCAAGCTATTGTGCTTGACTGGGTTGTGGTAGCACGGGCAGGTGCTCGAGATTTTATATAGTAATTTCAGGTAACTCCAGAGCAGTTCTTAGGACGAACGTCGATGTATGTGGGGGAGAATGTAACGACCCGACCGGTCATTTTTGAGCTCTAGCGCGGCGTTCAGTGGGTTGAAGTCGTGAGCAGCTCCATTTCAGGTATTATGACTCATGAGCATGGTCGGAATTGAATTCCAGGAAGTTTAGAATTGATTTGGAAAGAAAAATTCTCATTTCAGAAGCCTTAAGTTGAAGAAATCAACTAAGATTGGAATTTTGAGTAAATGATTTCCGAATCAAGATTTGAAGGTTCCAGCAGGTTCGTATGATGATTTCGGACTTGGGTGTATGTCCGGATCGAGTTTTGGATAACCCGGGAGCGTTTCAACGTATGCTGTCGAAGTTAGCATTTTAGAAATATTTCATGAATTTGGGCTTGAACTGCATATTAGTGAGGTTGATATCCGTTTGGAATTTTGATTATGGGAATATCTCCGTATGGTGATTAAGGAATTGGGAGCGCGATCGGAAGTGAATTTGGATGTCCGTATGTCATTTTGGGCCCATTTGGCTAAAGATAGAAATTTGAAGGTTTTTGAGAAATCTGGCCGGAAGTGGATGTTTTGATATCGAGGTCGGAATGCGATTCCGAAAGTTGGAGCAGGTTAGTAATGTTGAATATGACTTGTGCGCAAAACTTTAGGTCAATCGGACGTGATTTGATAGGTTTCGGGATCATATGTAGAAGTTTGAAATTCTAAGTTCTTAAAGAATTGGATTTGAGTGCGATTTGTGATTTCAGCGTTGTTTGATGTGATTTGAGGCTTCGAGAAAGTCCGTATTATGTTTTGGGACAGGTTGGTATAATTAGACGGGGTCCTGGGGGCCTCTTGAGGATTCTGGGTGGTTGTCGGATCAAGAATTAAAGTTTAAAGTAGTGAATATTGATGTCATCTGGTGTGATCTGCACCTGCGAGGATTTGGCCGCAGGTGCGAGTTTGGGCAGGCTTGGCTGGGGACCGCAGGTACGGGCAGTAGGGCTCGGGTTCTATTTGGGCTGAAGTTAAGGAAATCGCAGGTGCAGGGGATTTTGTCGCACCTGGGGATCGCAGGTGCGGAAATCGGCCAAGGCAAAATGTTGTAAAACAAGAAATTTGGTTCATTGTCTTCATTTTTCTCATGACTTAGGCGATTTTGGGAGGCTTCAAGAGAGGATTCCTTCATGCATTGTCAAGGTAAGTAAATTCCTCCGGTTTGTAAGTTAAATACAAGAATATATGCATGGATTAGGCATGGAAATTGGTAGGAGATTGGGGTTTCTGAAGGAAATCCTAGAAAATGTAAATTTGGATTTTAGCGACGAGTTGAGCATGAATATTTGAGTAAATTACATATTTGAGTTAGTAGGACTATGGGTAGAATGTATCTTCGAGAAATTTTGGATTCCGGGCACGTGGGCCTGAGGGCATTTTGGTCATTTCTCCGAGCGGGGTTGGGAAAGTATGTAATTTGAATTTGTTGTGAGTATTAGGATGAATTTTCATTGCTTTGACGTTATGTTGTATTTTCGGAGCGTTGTGCGTCCGTTGGAGTCATCGGAAGAGCTTGGAAACCGGTATTGGATTTTCGGAGCGAGGTTAAGTCTCTTTTCTAACTTTTTGAGGGAATCGTCCGCCTAGGTGAATTAATTCAATACATGCTATTATCTTCAGGGGCTACATAAGCGCGAGGTGACGGGAGTCCATGCGTAGCTACTATTATGTCATGTTCGGGTAGTCTAGGACCCACTAGCATGCCTTACGTGTTATACGTGTAATCCTGCTTGTAATATTAAACTGCTAATATAATCGAAGGCGTAATTGAATATCTAAAAGAAATCTAGAGTTCATCTTGTTAATCTTCTAAAAAAAGAATTTATCTCTCTATGGATATTTGTGTACCTGGACTAGGTTGTATCATGGAATGTCATTAAACTTGACAAATGAGTTTCAAAAACAAATGATTTCAAAACTTATATTTCATGTTTCTTTTAATAAGGATTTTACCACTTTCATGATAAACCTATTTTCTTGATAAAAATACGGATTTGATATGTGGATATGTGTTAGCACCCGAGTCACATGTATGATTCGCGAGCGGGGGAAGCTTTATAATATGCAGTATAAGCGTGTCAGCACTCGAATCGCAGGCATGATTCGCAATCGAGGGTAGCTTTATGGTAATTTGGTATAAATGTGTCAGCACCCGAGTCGCATGTATGATTTGCAAGCGAGGGAAGCTTTATAATATTCAGTATAAGTGTGTCAGCACTCGAATCGCAGGTATGATTCGCGATCGAGGGAAGCTTTGTGGTAATTTGGTATAAATGTGTAAGCACTCATGTCGCAGGTATGATTCGCGAGCGGGGGAAGCTTTATAATATTCAGTATAAGTGTGTCACCACTCGAATCGCATGTATGATTCGCGATCGAGGGAGGCTTTATGGAAATTGTATATAAATGTGTCAGCACCCGAGTCACAGGTATGATTCGCGAGCGGAGGAAGCTTTACGCCTATTCAGTGATTAGATATTCCTTTGACTCTAGCTGGTTGTCTTATCCTTGTGTGCGCATGACTATTTGGTACAGTTTTATTGATACTGGCCTGACATGTATTTGGGAAAAAGGAAAGTGTACTTTGTTGTTTATTCACGGTAGTTACCTGGATTTTTGTACTTGATACGTATTCACTGCACACTGTCTTACATGTCTACTATATTTCACCATATTCTATCATAAATTATATTGTTGGACCTTAGTGAGTGTCTAATGCAACCTCTCGTCACTACCTCTTGAGGTTAGGCGCGCGACTTACTGAGTACACGTTGTTTTTCTACTCATGCTACACTTGATGTGCATTTTATTGCACCGGTACTTTCATAGTGATATGAGGATTCAGAGACTTAGGCGAGCTGCATCATCCGGAGGCGATCAGCAGCTGACGGAGTCTCCCTCGCATGGTGTTTACTTTAAGTTTATATTCCCATGTCCAATTTGTATTCCGGACAGGCTTTGTGATGGTTGTATAAATTCATAGAAATTACTCATGTACTTGTGATACCAGGTTCTGGAGTAGGTTGGGATGTGTTGGGTTATATTTGTTATGGTGTAGTATTCAAACCCTTGTTTTTAACTAACAGGTTTTTATTTGGTTGATATGTAATAAAGTGAAAGGAAATGTTTTTCATAAATGTCAAAAACCGGAAAGTTTTTCATAAATGTCAAAAACCTGAGAGTGGTGTCCGGCGCCATCACGACTCGTAGATTTTGGGTCGTGACAGGATGAAAATCTACTACGCGATGCCCTTGCCCTTCTACTCGGCCTCAAATCGCCTCGAATCTATCCAAAATCAGAATCAAAACATCAATATATGCTAAAGGAACAAAGACCACGCGAAAATTGTCAAATCAAATCAAAAATCCCAAAATTGGCCAAACCCGACCCCCGGGCCCACGTCTCGGATCCGAATACATCAAATACATCAAAATCTGACAATAAAAGTTCCCTCAAATCCTAAAATCAAAGTCTCCAATTTCAAGACCTAATTCCTCAATTTTCTTCCTTAATTCCCATAAATTTCATTTCCAATCAGTTAGGAATCATCGTAGAGTCGAGTATTGGGTTCAAAAACAATACCTCTAGACGATACCCCTCGAATCCCGCTCCAAATCCTCCCAAAAAGGTCTAAGTCCGAACATAAATGGTGAAGAAATGACCAAATTTTGCGAAGGCAACTACTTATACCCTCTGCCCAGCGAAAACCACACCTGCGAAACTTCCCTCGCACCTGCGGTCTCAGGTGCGCACCTGCGAAAAATCACTTAAACGGCGACTTCGCATCGCGACCCTTCAATCGCGCCCCCGGGCTCGCAGGTGTGACTACTCTTCTGCACCTACGCTAACTTCCCAGGCCTTCACTTCGGCTTCTGCGATGCTCACTCCGCACCCGAGATCATCGCACTTGCGGCTCCCCATCCGCAACTGTGGCCACACTAGAAGAATCACACCAGCATTATTTCAGCAGTTCGACCTCCCAAATTCCATCCAAAATAATCCCGAGCCCCTCAGGACCTCAAAAAAAATTACAAACACCTCCTATAACATCACCCGAACTTAGTCGAACCCTCACAACACCCAAAACCACATCGGAACACCAATAAATCCATAATTCAAGCCTAAGGATTTCTAAACTTCTGAAATTTGCCAATGATGCCAAAATCACTCAAACCACGTCCGAATAACCTGAAATTTTGCACATACCCCAAATGACAATAAAAACCTATCCCAACTTCCGGAATTTTATTCCGATCCTGATAGCTAAATTTCCACTACCGACCGGAAATCGCCAAAAATCAAATTTCGCCAATTCAAGCCTAGATTTATTTCGGGCCTCCGAATAACATTTCCAACACACTCCTAAGTCCCAAATCACCTAATGAAGCTATTCTAGCCACAAAACAAACATTCCGAGATCATTTACCTATAAGTGGACTTCCGGTTGACTTTTCCAACTAAATCACTAACTTAAGAGACTAACTGTCTCCTTTCTCTCCACAACCACTCCGAACTCGAACCAATCAACCAATGCAACATAAAAGAGTTGAACCATACAAGAATGAAGTATAAATGGAGGAGACGGCGCAAAACTCTCAGAAAGACCGACTGAGTTGTTACATTCTTCCCCTCTTAAATAAACGTTCGTCTCTGAACGTGTCTAGAAACATACCTGGAGTCTCAAACAAGTGAGCATATCAGCTCCGCATCTCCCGCTCGGTCTCCCAGGTGTCCTCCTCCACCAGCTGTGCTCTCCGTTGCACCTTCACTGAAGCTATATCCTTAGACCTAAACCTTCTGACATGAAGACCCAAACTGGCTACTGGCTCTACCTCATAGGACATATCACCCTCTAGCTAAACCGTGTTGAAGTCTGAACCATGAGAATGGTCACCAACATACTTCCGGAGCATGGAAACATGAAATACCGGATGCATGCTCGACAAGCTATGTGGAAAAGCAAGTCTATAGGCCTTTTATCCAACCCTCTGAAACACCTCAAAAGGCCCAATGAACCGGGGACTGAACTTGCCCCTCTTCCAGAACCGCATAACACCTTTCATGGGTGACACCTTCAGCAGGACCTTCTCCCCAGCCATGAAAGATACATCCCGGACCTTCCGTTCTGCATAAAGACGGGCCTGAGCTCCACCTGATCGACCTCTCCCTCTAGGGCGGCATCAAGCTGCATGACCCCCACCCCTAGCTAGCAGGGTGGGTGGTGAAGTAACTAGGGTTGAAGTAGAGGGCTGGCCCCTCTGCTGAGGCAGGCCACCATGACAATAAGGACACTGCCTCCACACGTGCCCAAACTCTCCAAACTCGAAAAAACTCCCCGATGCTGGAGATGGGAACTGAAGGGAACCCCTAGCACCAGGATAACCTCTAGAATAATAAGGCATAGATGATTCCTCAACCGATGGTGCTCGAGATGAACTCTATGTTGGAAGAGCATTGAATGATGGTTTCCCCTGATGAGAACTGTGAGGACCACAACCAACGGATCCACCACGATAACCTGAGTGGTCTGGCTGAGCCTTCTTGAATGTACGGCCTCTGCCGTGGTGGAACTATCCCCTCGAAGGAACACCACCAAAACTACCAAATAATCGTGGCCTCTTGGCCTCCCTCTCATCTTGCTCCTAGCGACAAATAGACTCAATCTCGCGGGTAATATCAACAATCTGCTCAAAAGTAGCACCCGATACCCTCTCTCTGGTCATAATAATACGAAGCTGATATGCGAGGCCATCCAATAATCTCCTGATCCTATCTCTCTCTGTAAGGAACAACCAAATAGCATGACTGGAAACCTCCGAAAACCTCATCTTGTACTACGACAACGTCATACCACCCTGACACAGATGCTCAAACTGCATGCACAGCTCGTCTCTCCGAGATTGTGGAACATACTTCTCTAATAAGAGAGTGGAAAATTGCTGTCAAGTAAGGGGCGCTGCACAAACGCGCATAGGCTTCTCATAAGCCTCCCACCAGGTAAATGCAGCTCCTGAGAACTAGAAGGTAGTAAATGAGACCCCACTGGTCTCCAATATCCCTGTTGTACAAAGCATCCTCTGACACTTGTCTAAGAAACCCTAGGCATCCTCGCCCACAACACCATTGAAAGTCAGAGGCCGAAGTCTGCCAAATCTCTCCAACATGCGCTGCTCGTCGTCAGCCATAGCCGGAACCACAAAATCCTTGGCTGGTGCAACCGGCTGGGCTGGAACTACCTTCGATGTCTGAAGTCCCTGAATAACCTACTCAGGTGTATGGGCAGCTGGAGTCTGAGTGCCTCCCCCTGTATGAGAAGAAGCGGCTGAAGTAGAAACAATAACCGCCTAATCACGACCGGTGCATGCGGTCAGAATCTGGGCCAAGGTCTCCTGAAGACCCATAATAACAATAGGTACAACTGGTGCCTGATCTGGTCCCACTGGAACATCTCCGGCTGGGACTTGATCTGGAACAACAGGCAGGTCTATAGGTACTGCCCCGGCAGCTGTGCGGTATGCACCAATACCCCTACCATGGCCTCGACCCCTCATGGGTCCCACTGGTGTCTGATCGTCCTGTCCAGTAGTGCGTGTCCTCACTATCTATGAGAGAGTGAAATAATAGATGTTTAGTTGCTAGAATCAATAGATTCGCACGACAAGAATTCAAGAAATGCGAGATTTTTCCTAAAGGTTCTGCAGCCTCGCGAAGATAAATTTACAGACGTCTCTGTACCAATCCACAAGACTCCACTGAACCTGCTCATGACCGGTGAGTCCTATGTAATCCTAGGCTCTGATAGAAACTTGACACTACCCCAAAACTACCATGGCCGTGATAGCGCCTATCGTGATACTAGGCCAGCCAAATCAATTTCCAAAAACATAAAGAACGTTTCATTTATATCATTTCTAAACGGATAAGTCATAAAAATTTCATTTAAGCATTTTTAGACAGACTAAGATATGTCGAATAATAGATACGACCCCAAATCCCAGAGTCAATGGTCACGAGCATCTAAAGAAAATGTACAGTTCTGACACAGTATCTCTAATACAAGATAAGTCTAGGAGATGCAACTACTACAGAAGTAAGACGGAGAAAGCAGGGTTGCAGACGTGCGCAACTACCTCGCAAAAATTCCGAGAGTCCCTGGGACAGTTAAACATCTCACTCCTCTCGAACACCTAGATCTGAACACAAGGTGCAGGGAGTAATGTGAGTACGCCAACTTAGTAATAATGAGAGTAAATAAAGTCTGAGAAATATGAAACACATAAAAACAAGTCATGAATCCATAACAATTACCGTTATTGTTTTAAAATCGTAAATACGATAATTCATAATGCTTAAATCCGACTTCAGTAAAAATCCTTTGAAATTGTACTTTTCAACAGTTTCCATAGAAATTCAAGAAGAATTTAGTGTAAAATTGGTAGAAATCATCAATAGCCTCTCGGGCCAAAAACATATTTCATAAACCGCCCCTCAGGCATAACATCACTCGAAATCATTCACTCAGCATGCCTCACAATCACTCGGAATCAGCCCCTAGGGCAACCTCACAGTCACTCATGCCTCCCAATCACTCGTCACTCGGCACTCGCACTCAGTAGGTAACTACGCTCATTGGGGGTGTACAAACTTCGGAGGGGCTCCTACAGCCCAAGCGCTATAACAAGCCATCTTATGGCATAATCAATCAGGCTCTTGGCCTCTCATATATCACAAATAGTGTAACACGTTGTGGCTCACAGCCCTATCCCATAATATCCTCACAACGTAGGCCCTCGGCCTCAACCAGTCAAAAACCTCTCAAAAGCCACTCGGTCTATTAGTAAAATACAGGTAACTCGTCCCAAAACATCTTTCATATGCATCAAAATGGAGTAATGAAACTCAATTAAACAATAATCAGGTAAAATCACGACTGCGTGTAACTTTTAAATCGAAATAGTGAGGAAATAGTAGTAAAAAAGCCCCTAAGGGGGTCCAAACACTTGGCGCGATGCCCAAATACGGCAATCAGCCCAAAACATGGTAATATTCCTTAAAACATAAAGTATCATATGATTTGAAATCAAATAAGCAACTTATTAGTTTCTAGCGGATGGACCAAGTGACAATCCCCCAACGGTGAACACCACACACTCATCATCTAGCATGTGCGCCACTCCAAAATAGTGATACAATGTGAACTCCGAGGTTTCGTACCCTCAGGACAAGATTTACAATCATTACTTACGTCAAACCACATGAAAATATACTCTGTGATGCCATTGCCGCTTGACTCGGCCTCAAATCGTCTCGAATCTATCCAAAATTAGAATCATAACATCAATACATTCTAAAGGAAGAAAGCCCACGCGAAATTATCAAATCAAATAAGAAACCAAAAATTGGCCAAACCCGACCCCCAAGTCCACGTCTCATATTCCGATAAAAATCGCAAAACTAGAATCCTTACACTCTCACGAGTCCATACATACCAGTACATCAAAATCCGACAATAAAAGTTCCCTCAAATCCTCATATCAAAGTCTCCAATTTCAATCCCTAATCCCTCAATTTTCTTCCTTAATTCCCATAAATTTCATGTCCAATCAGTTAGGAATCATCATAGAATCGAGTATTCGGTTCAAAAACATTACCTCCATGTGATACCCCTCGAATCCCTCTTCAAATCCTCTAAAAAATCTCTAAGTCCGAACGTAAATGGTGCAGAAATGACCAAATTTCGCGAAGGCAATTATTTATACCCTCTTCCCGGCGAAAACCGCACCTGCGGAACTTCCCTCACACCTACGGACTCGCACCTGCGGTCCCAGGTGCGCACCTGCGACAAATCACTTAAACGCCCACTTTGGATTTGTGGCCCATCACTCGCGCCTGCAGGCTCGTAGGTGCGACTACTCTTCCGCACCTGCGCTAACTTCCCATGCCTTCACTTCTTCTTCTGCAATGCTTAGTCCGCACCCATGATCATCGCACTTGCGGCTCCTCATCCGCAGGTGCAGCCACACCAGAAGAATCACACTAGCATTATTTCAGCAGTTCGACCTCCTAAATTCAATCAAAAATGATCCCAAGCCCCTAGGGGCCTCAACCAAAATTACTAACACCTCCTATAACATCACCCAAACTTAGTCTAACCCTGGGAACACCCAAAACCACATGGGAACACCAATAAATCCATAATTCAAGCCTAAGGATTTCTATATTTCTGAAATTCGCCAACGATGCCGCAACCACTCAAACCACGTTCGAATAACCTAAAATTTTGCACACACACCCCAAATGACAATACTAATCTATCCCAGCTTTCAGAAATCCATTCCGACCCTGATAGTTAAATTTCCACTGCCGACCGTAAATTGCCGAAAATCCAATTTCACCTATTCAAGCCTATATTTACTCCGGGCCTCCGAATAACATTCCGACCACACTCCTAAGTCCCAAATAACCTAATGAAGCTATTCGAGCCACAAAACCCACATTTCGAGGTCATTTACCTATAAGTCGACTTCAGGTTGACTGTTCCAACTAAATCACCAACTTAAGAGACTAAGTGTCTCATTTCTCTCCACAACCACTTTGAACCCAAACCAATCAAACCATAGCAACATAAAAGAGCTAAACTATACAATAATGAAGCAGAAATGAGGAGACGGGGCTAAACTCTCGGAACAACCGACCGGGTCCCTACAGTGTCATGCTTACGTTGACTCGGTCACTTAGACGTCTGTCATCAAGATTTGCTTATGGATACAATAATTCGGGTAATCTAGTAACATAAACTCAAGAATGATTCATATTCCAAATAAAACAAAGTGATTAAATGTTTTGTCCTCCTATGTTCGAGTAGAATTAGTTAACCAATAAAAATCTATTCAAGCTCCCGAACGGACTAGTGCTCAAGTATAAGAATAAGGCATGCAAGTGGATCATACAGAAATATAAATTTCTGAAAGTAGAAGAAATGATACGTAACATAAGTTTACTCGAACTTGTTAGTACTCTCTTCTAGCGATTACAATATTGATCAGTCTTATGCATCATGATTAAATATATTGAATGAAGACAAATGAACGATTGAATTTAATATAATTAATATCTTAAAGAAAAATATGACGCTATTGTTTTTTAATACAAATAATACACATACGAAAATATTTCTTTATCTTTAAATTATATAATATAGATAATTGATTAGTATGTAGGTTTCATGCTTACAAAGACTCAATTGTTTAGACCTTTGGCCTCGTAATTTACGTACATACTCAATAATTCGGATCATCTAGTCACGCAAACTCATGAATGATTTATATTCTAAATCAAATAAAGTGATTGAATGTTGTATCCTATGTTCGAGTAAAATTAGTTCGCCCTTTAAAATTAACTCAAGTTATCGAACGGACTACTGCTCAATTATAAGAATAGGGCGTGCAAGTGCATCATATTAAAATATAAATTTCTAGAAGTAGAAGAAATGATACGCAATAAGAGTTTACTCGAACTTTTTAGTACTCTCTTCTAGCGATGACAACATTGATCGGTCTTATGCATCATGAGTAAATAGATTGATGAAGACAAATGAACGACTAAATTTAATATAATTAATATCCGAAAGAAAAATATGACACTATTGTTTTTTAATACAAATAATAAACATTCTAAAATAATTTATTATATTTAAATTAAATAATACAAATAAATCATTAGTATGTAGGTGTCATGGTTACAAAGACTCAGTCGCTTAGACATTTGGCATCAAGATTTAGTTACGACTCAATCATTTGGATCATCTAGTCACGTAAACTCAAGAATGATTCATATCCTAAATCAAATAAAGTGATTGGATGTTTTATCCTATGTTCGAGTAGAATTAGTTCACCAATTAAAATCGACTCAAGCTCTCGAAAGGAGTACTGCTCAAGTATAAGAATAAGTCATGCAAGTGCATCACACTGAAATATAAATTTCTAGAAGTAGAAGAAATGATACGCAATAAGAGTTTACCCTAACTTGTTTGTTCTCTCTTCTAGCGATTACAATATTGACCGGTCTTATGCATCATGAGGAGATAGATTGAATGAAGGTAAATGAACGATTAAACTTAACATAATTAATATCCTAAAGAAAAATATGACACTATTGTTTTTAATACAAATAATAAACACACTATATTTGTTTTATCTTTTAATTAAATAATACTAATAATTCATTAGTATATAGGTGTCATGCTTACAAAGACTCGATCGCTTAGATATTTTGTCATGACCCAATTTCGTATTAGGCCGTGATGGTGCCCAACACCATTGTTAGGCAAGCCAGTATTGCTTAAACTAAGAATATCTTGAATAGAATGAATCACTATGTAACGACCCGGCCGGTCGTTCTGAGAGATTTGCCACGTTTCCCCCATATCTGATTCATTCTTTGTGGTTCAGCTCTTTCATGTTGTGTTAGGTTGGTTGTCTCGGGTTCGGAGTGTTTGTGGGGAGAAATGGGATACTTAGTCTCTTAACTTGGTTAAATAGTTGGATAAGTCAATCGGAAGTTGACTTATAGGTATATGATCTCGGAATGTGGTTTTTATTGTTCAGATAGCTTCGTTAGGAGATTTTCGACTTAGAAGTGTGTTCGGAATGTTATTTGAAGGTCCGTGGTAGAATTAGGCTTGAATTGGCAAAATTTAATTTTTTGGCAATTTTCGGTCGGTAGTGGAAAATTAGCTATCGGGGTCGGAAAGGAATTATGGAAGTTGGTATTGGTTTGTAGTGTCGTTTGGGATGTGTGTGCAAAATTTCAGGCCATACACATGGTTTGGATGGTTTCGGCATCGTTGGCGAATTTCGGAAGTTTGGAAATCCTTTGACTTGAATTTGGGGTTAATTTGGTATTTTGATGTTGCTTTGGGAGATTCTAAGGCTCGACTAAGTTTGAATGGGGTTATGGGAGGAATTGGCATGGTTGGTTGAGGTCTCGAGGGCCTCTCGTGTTTTTCTGATGCTCAACGGGCCATTTTTGGGCTTGGAAAGTTGGCAGATTTTTGCTGGTGTTTTTCTTCTGGTTTCCTTATATGCGATCACAGGAGTATGTTCGCGATCGCAGAGGACTGGTTGCGATCGCGTGTGAGTGTGGTGATGTGCTTCGCGAATGCGTGGTCAGGGTCGCATTCGCGTAGAAGGAAGTTAGTTGGTGAAGGCTGAGGCGATGGCTCTACGCGATCGCGTGAGGCAGCTTGCGATTGCATGGTGTTGTGTGGAAGTGAATCGCGAACGCGTGGGTGTTTATGCGATCGCATAGGGTTAATTGAGGGGAAGCCTTATATGTGCTTCGTTCCTAGGTAAGACTAATTGCGGAAACACATATTAAATAAAAGCAATAAAAATAAAGACAAAATAAGTGAGTCTACAATGAATCATCGCCACTTGGCGCATACAAAATACAACTTTCCCAAAATCCGAAATATCCATTTAGTCACAAGCTCTGTCTTAAAATACCTCTAAAAACGTAAGGAAATTTACATGAAATTCTATCTAAGTCTGGAGTGGAAGGTGACTCGAAGGACTCTGCGGACGCGGAAGAATTACTTTTCGGTCTCCTAGAGGCTGCTGCTCGGACCCCTAGCCACAAAACTGAGCGCTCGTACCTGGATCTGCATACGAAAAACATATGCAGGAAAGAGCATGAGTACACCACAATTTGGTACCCAGTAAGTGCCAAGCCTAACCCCAGTCGAGTAGTGACGAGGTCAGGTTAAGGCTCTACTGGATTTTTATAGTAAAACAGTATAAAAATATGAACAGAGAGATATAATAAGCAAAGACAAATCTGTAGGAACAATGAGCTAAAACAAAATAATAACAGGGAGCCCTCGGCTCAACACAACATATATCACAGTAACAAGTATGCAATGTAGTACATATGGAAAGCTCCCGGAATCTCGTCCGTAGTCCCAATTTATATAAGCAATGCAGTACAGGGGGAAAGCTCCTGAAATCTCGTCTGTAGTCCCAATTTAAATATGAAATGCAGAACAGGGGGAAAGCTCCTGAAATCTCGTACATAGTCCCAATTTAAATATGCAATGCAGTAGAAATAACGAATAGAATTTTTTTTTTATTTGAAACAGCTCAGGATAAATCACAGGAAAAAAATATGGATAAAACTAACTAAAACATGGTACACATAGTAATATCTAAGGAGAAGTACAAGTAAAACAGGTAGGCATGCTATTTCCTAATATAAACTACATTGTCGATACATGAATCAGTGAAATAGGAGTGAAATGATTTAAGTCATGGAGGGAAAAATGGAGTTTTAGAAACAATGGCCCGTGTACGTACTCGTCACCTCACAGACATGGCGCTCAAACAACATAGAACATTATTAAAATAGCCTAGGGGAAGTCCCCAACACATAGTTAGGCAAGCCACTTACCTCGACTGCGTTACTCAACTAAAAACCACGCTCTTTCCACGAGTATCTGACTCCGAATGGCCCAAATCTATTTAATTCGATTGCATAATGTAAATATCACTTTAAAGAATCAAAATAGCTAATAAGTTCGAAGTTAATAGGCGAAATTGGGAAAATCGCCCAAAACATCCCCCGGGCCCACGCCTAGGAATCGAGTGAAAGTTACAAATTTAGATGATCCATTCACTCACGAACTCACACGAACAAGAATCATCGATAACCGACGACAAAATCCTATTAAACTCTCGAATTTCCTAATTGGGGAAACATCTTCCCATTTGCATGATTTTTCACCTAAATCCCTTAATTGCATGGAAAAATAGGGTTAGGAATTGTTACCTATGAAGCTTTTCCTCAAAACTCACTCCAAATCACCTAGACCCGAGCTCCAAATGATTTTTCAGAAGTTATGAAATTCAAGCCCTCGAATCTGATATAACTGCCCAGCGATCTCCGCACTTGCGCCCCTTGGACCGCACCTGCGCTCCTTGGACTGCACCTACAAAAAATCCATCGCAGGTGCGAAAACCCATTAAAAGTCCTGGGGCCGCACCTACGGTCAATTGGCGGCATCTGCGGCTCTGCACCTGCGGAATCTCTACCGCACCTGCGAGACTGGTTGACTTGACCAAGTCCGCACCTGCGAGCCCCTCCTCCGCACCTGCAGAAAATTCATTGCAGGTGCGAGACACCAGAACTAGTTGAGCATCTGAAACGCCCCCGAGGCCCCCAGGGCCTCAACCAAACTTACCAACCAGTCCTAATAACTTATCCAAACTTATTCGATCCTCCAAAACACCTCACATAACACCAAAATCACAAATTATACATGGATTTAAGCCTAAGAACTTATCAAATTTCCAAACTCTACAACCTATGCCGAAACACCTCAAAACTAGTCTGAATGACCTCAAATTTTAGTCACAGATCACAAATGATACAACGGACCTACATCCACTCTCGGAATTCTATTCCGAGCCCGATATCAAAATTCCACCTATCCGCCGAAATCGCTAAAATTCTAACTTTCGCCAATTCAAGCCTAAATCTACTACAGACCTCGAAAGCACATTCTAAACACGCTCCTAACACCGAAATCACCCAACGGAGCTAACGGAGTAGACAGAATCCCATTTCAGACCCATCTTCCCACAGTTCCAACTATGGTCCAATTTCTAAAGCTTAAACTCACATATAAGGACTATGTGTTCAAAAACACTCCGAATTCCACCACTCAACGTTCCAACAAGTTCCAAAAGAATAAATAGACATGGGGAAAGAATTTATTAGGGGATAGGGGCGCTAACTCTCAAACCGACCTACCGGGTTGTTACATTCTCCCCCTTTTAGGAAAATCGTCCGTCCTCGAACGAGTATAGACACATACCTCAAGCTGTGAAAAGATGAGCGTACTGACTTCACATATCCTGCTCGGTGTCCCAAGTCAGCTCCTCGACCGGCTGACCCCTCCATTGAACCTTTACTGACGCAATATCCTTTGACTTGAGCTTTCCGAACTGTCTATCCAATATAGCTACTGGCTCCTCAACATATGATAAATCCTTGTCCAACTGGACTGAACTGAAATCCAAAACATGAGTCGGGTCACCGTGATACTTCCGGAGCATGGAGACGTGGAATACCGGATGAACTCCTACTAGGTTGGGAGGCAGGGCTAGCTCAAAAGAAACCTCCCCAACACGTCGCAACACCTCAAAAGGGCCAATAAATCACGGACTGAGCTTACCCTTCTTCCCGAACCTCATGACACCCTTCATAGGCGATACCTGAAGGAAAACTCGATCACCAGCCATAAATGCCAAATCACGAACCTTCCGGTCCGCATAACTCTTCTACCTGGACTGAGCTGCCAAAGTCTCTCCCGAATCACCTTCATCTTGTCCAGGGCATCCTGGACCAAATCTGTACCCTACAATCAGGCCTCGCCCGACTCAAACCATCCACTAGAGACCGACATTGTGTACCATACAAAGCCTCATACGGCGCCATCTGAATACTGGACGGGTAGCTGTTATTATAAGCAAACTCTGCAAGTGGAAAGTATCGGTCCCATGACCCTCCAAACTCCATCACACAGGCACGGAGCATATCCTCAAGAATCTGAATTGTGCTCTCGGACTGCCCGTCCGTTTGAGGGCGAAAGGTTGTACTCAACTCTACTCTCGTGCCTAGATCCTGCCGAACGGCTCTCCAGAACTGTGAAGTGAACTGTGTACCTCTATCTGAAATAATAGATATTGGAATACCGTGGAGAAGAACAATCTCCCTGATATAAATCTCTGCCAACCTATCGGAGAAGTATGTAGTCAACACAGGAATGAAATGGGCTGACTAAATCAGCCGATCCACAATCTTCCAAATAGCATCGAACTTCTTCAAAGTCCAAGGAAGTCCAACCAGGAAGTCCATGGTGATCCACTCCCACTTCCACTCCGGAAGCACAATCTGCTAAAGTAACCCTCCCGGTTTATGATGCTCATATTTGACTTGCTGACAGTTGAGACACTTGGCCACAAACTTCACTATATCCTTTTTCATCCTTCTCCACCAATAGTGATGTCTTAGATCTTGGTACATCTTCGCGGTGCCCGGGTGAATAGAATACCGCGATCTATAGGCCTCCTCAAGAATCAACTCTCGAAGCCCATCCACATTGGGCACACAGATCCGACCCTGCATCCTCATCACACCGTCATCTCCTATAGTCACATCCCTGATGTCACCTCGCCGAACCCTGTCCCTGAAGAACCAAAAGGTGGGGATCATCATACTGGTGCTCACGAATGCGGTCATAAAGAGAAGACCAAGCCACCACACAATCTAAAACCCGGCAAGGCTCCGAAAGATTCAACCTCACGAGCTAACTGGCTAAGGACTGAATATCTAAGGTTAAGGGCCTCTCAACTGCTGGAAGATATGCCAAACTCTCAGCCCGGTGACTCAAGGCATCGGCCACCACATTGGCCTTCCCCGGGTGATATAATATAGTGATGTCATCATCCTTTAGCAACTCCAACCAGCTCCGCTGGCGCAAATTGAGCTCCTTCTGCTTGAATATTTGCTGTAAACTCCGGTGATTGGTGAAAATCTTACAGGGAACCCCGTATAAATAATGACGCCATATCTTCAGGACGTGAACAATCGCTGCCAACTCGAGATCATGAACTGGATAGTTCTTCTCATGCACCTTCAATTATCTGGACGCGTAGGCAATCACCCTACCGTCCTGTATCAACACTGCTCCGAGCCCAATCCTTGAAGCATCACAATAGACGGTATAGGACAGTGACCCGTAGGCATTAACAATAATGGAGATGAAGTCAAGGCTTTCTTGAGCTTCTGAAAGCTCCCCTCACAGTCCTCAGTCAACCTGAATGGAGCACCTTTTTGAGTCAACATGTTCATCGGTGTTGCAGTCGATGAAAAACCCTCCACGAAACAGCAATAGTACCCAACCAAACAAAGGAAACTGCGGATCTCCGTAGCTGATGACGCTCTAGGCCAACTCTGTATTGCCTCCACCTTCTTCGGATCTACCTTGATGCCATCCCAAGACACTATGTGGCCCAAGAATGCCACTGAGTCAAGACAGAACTCACATTTAGAGAATTTTGCATACAATCTCTTCTCCCTCAAAGTCTGAAGCACAGTCTTCAAATGCTGCTCATGATCTTCCCGTGATCGGGAATACACCATGATGTCGTCAATAAACACAATGATGAAGGAATCAAGATAAGGCCGGAACATACTGTGCATCAAATGCATAAAAGCTGCTGGGGCATTGGTCAGCCCAAATGACATAACAAGAAACTCATAGTGGCCATATCTTGTCCTGAATGTAGTCTTCGAGATATCCGGCTACCGAATCTTCAACTGATGATAGCCATAATGCAAGTCAATCTTGGAGAATACCCTGGAACCCTGTAGGGGGTTGAATAAATCATCGATGCGAGGCAAAGGATACTTGTTCTTCATGGCGACCTTGTTCAACTGCCGATAATCAATACACATGCGCATAGAACCATTATTTTTCTTCACCAATAATACTGGAGCACCCAAAGGTGATACACTGGGTCAGATGAAACCCTTATTTAGCAACTCCTATAACTTCTCCTTCAACTCCTTCAACTCAGGAGGAGCCATACGGTAAGGAGGGATAGAAATGGGTTGAGTGCCCGGCAACAAATCAATGCCGAAGTCAATATCTCTGTCAGGCGGCATACTCGGAAGATCAGCTGGGAATACATCAGGAAAGTCGCTCACTACTGGAACTGACTCAACTGGAAGAGTATCAACACTGACATCTCTCACATAGGCCAAGTACACATCACATCCCTTCTCAACCATCCGCTGAGCCTTAAGAAATGAAATGACCCTGTGGGGAGTATACTCTAAGGTACCTCTCCACTCTAATCTCAACAAGCCTGGCATAGCCAGCACCTCGGTCTTAACGTGAAAATCAAGAATAGCATAGTGGGGCGACGACCAGTCCATCCCCAAGATAACATCGAAATCTACCATACTGAGTAATAATAAATCAAGGGAACTCAAAGTATCCCGAGATATCCCCAAGTGTCGAGCAAAATAATAGGACACATATGAATACGTAGAGCCTGGATCAAATAATACTGATGAATCCCTATGGCAGACAGGGACAATACATGTGATGACTGAGTCTGAAGCATAGCCACGGAATGGGCTGGAAGTGCATAGTATATGGCCTGGCCTCCCCCTTTCCTCTACCTCCCCGACCACCACCTCGAGCTGGCTGAGGCGGTGGAGGGGCAGCTGGGGCTGGAAGAATAGCCGGAGGACCCGGCGGAGCAAGTGGAGGCTGATAAGACTGTGGAGGCGCATCCCTCCTGGCCCTGGGCAATCTCTAATCAAGTGACGAGTGTCACCACACTCAAAGTAACCCGTCGGAGGACGTCGCGGCTGAGACTGAATAGGACTTGGACTGTTGGGCTAGCCGGAAATAGCACCTCGAATTGGAGGCATACTGGATACTGGCGGTGCATAATAGAACTCCTGAGGTCTAGGAGGAGATGGAATACCACTGGCTGCTGGAAGGACGGAATGAACAGGGCGACCCAAAATTCCCCTACCGTGATGTGATGCTGGTGCACGAGCTCCTGAAAAATGGCTAGTCTCTCAAGACCTCTTGGCCTCCCTCTTCTCTCTGTCCCGGGCGAACATGCCCTCTACTCTCCTGGCAATACTCATTGCCTGTTGGTAAGTGATATCAGTCTCCAACTCTCTGGCCATACTGGATCAAATGCTAGGATGGAGTCCCTCGATGATGCGGTGAACCCGCTCTCTGACTATGGAAACCAAGGCTGGGGCATGCCGAGCTAACTCACTGAAATTGACTGCATACTCTGACACAGTCATAGTACCCCGGTGAAACTGCTCAAAGTCTGGGCGCCGAGTATCCCTGAGGCTCTGAGGGACATACCCTCGCAAAAGCATTCTGAAAACTGAGTCCAAGTGAATGAGGCTACCTCGTCTGGACTACTCAGCTCATAGGCCCGCCACCACTGATATGCTACTCCACTCAGCTGGAAAGCGATGAAAGAAACACCAATGGTCTCCACAACGCCCATAGTGCGGAGAATACGATGACACCGCTCAAGAAATCCTAGAGCGTCATCTGAAGCTAGTCTGCTGAAAGTAGGTGCGTGGTACTTCTTGTACCTCACGAGTCTGAGTTGCTTGGCCTCAAAAGTCGCTGCCCTAGCATCATGCTGAACTGGAGCCGCTAAGGGCACAGGAATATACTCTAGGGGCTGATCAACCTGACCCCTCTGATCAGGAGTGCGGGATGCGGGAGTCTGTGCCCCTCCCCCGGCCTGAAATGTTGCGGGAGCTATCGAAAATAGTCCAGCCCACGCTAGAGTACTGAACATGCTCATGAACTGAGCGAAGGTCTCCTGCAAGGTTGGAGCAGCAATAGGGACCTCCTGTGTCGGCTCTCCAGCTGGGGCTACCATAGGCTCCTCTGCCGCTGCTCTCACCGGTGCTCGGGCTGCACCGCGCTGTCATCCTCTACCCCAGCCCCAACCTCTGGTGGCTCTAGCAGGGGGCTCGTGTGCCTGGTCGTCGTTCCTCCCAGTATGGGTCCTAACCATCTTTGGGAAAGAATAGAATAGAATTTTAGAATTTTTGATGCCAATAACTCGCACGAAAAAGGAAATCAAGGAAATATGATTGTTCCTAACAGTTACATAGTCTCCCGAAGATAGATACGGACGTCTCCGCACCGATCCACGAGACTCTAATAAACCGGCTTGTGACTTGTGACTCCTATGAACCTAGAAGCTCTGATACCAACTTGTCACGACCCGATTTTCCCTCCAAAGGCATCGTGACGGCACCTAGTCTTACAACTAGGTAAACCTAATTGCGGAAACACATATTAAATAAAAAAATAAGAATAAAAATGAAATAAGTGAGTGAACAATGAAACATCGCCACTTTGCGCATACAAAATACAACTTTCCCAAAACCCGGAGTATCACTTTAGTCACAAGCTCTGTCTCAAAATAGCTCTATACAACGTAAGGAAATATACATGAAAATCTATCTATGTCTGGAGTGGAAGGTGACTCGAAGGACTCTGCGGACGCGGCAGAATTACCTTTCGGTCTCCTAGAGGTTGTTGCTCGGACCCCTAGCCATAAAACTGAGTGTTGGTACCTGGATCTGCACACAAAAAACATGCACAAGAAAGGGTATGAATACACCACAATTTGGTACCCAGTAAGTGCCAAGCCTAACCCCAGTCGAGTAGTGACGAGGTCAGGTAAAGGCTCTACTGGATTTTTATAGTAAAACAGTATAAAAATATGAACAGAGAGATATAATAAGAAAAGACAAATCAGTAGGAACAATGAGCTAAAAAGAATAACAACAGGGAGCCCTCGGCTCAGCACAACATATATCACAATAAAAAGTATGCAATGCAATACATGGGGAAAGCTCCTGGAATCTCTTCCGTAGTAACTACAAGGAGAAAGCTCCCGGAATCTCGTCTGTAGTCCCAATTTAAAATGCTATGAAGTACAGGGGAAAGCTCCCAGAATCTCGTCCGTAGTCCCAATTTAAATATGCAGTGCAGTACAAATACCGAATACAATTATTTTTATTAAAAACAGTTCAGGAAAAATCACATAGTAATATCTAGGGAGAAGTTCAAGTAAAACAGGTAGGCATCCTATTTCCTAATCTAAACTACATAGTCGATACATGAATCAGTGAAATAGGAGTGAAATGATTTAAGTCATGGAGGGAAAAATGGAGTATTAGCAACAATGGCTCGTGTACGTACTCGTCACCTCATGCAAACGGCGCTCAAAACATAGAACAATATTAAAATAACCTAGGGGAAGTCCCCGACACAGAGTTAGGCAAGCCACTTACCTCGACTGTGCTACTCAACTATAAACCACGCTCTTGCCACGAGTATCCGACTCTGAATGGCCCAAATCTATTTAATTCGATTGCATAATGTAAATATCACTTTAAGGAATCAAAATAGCTAATAAGTTCGAAGCTAATACGCGAAATTAGGAAAATCGCCCAAAAAGTCCCCCGGGTCCAGGCCTCCGAATCGAGTGAAAGTTACAAATTTAGATCATCCATTCACTCACGAACTCACACGAACAAGAATCATCGAAAATTGATGAGAAAATCTTATTAAACTCTCGGATTTCCTAATTGGGGAAACTTCTTCCCATTTGCATGATTTTTCACCTAATTCCCTTAATTGCATGGAAGAAAATGTTATAAATTAATGATATATAAAGGGAATAGGGTTAGGAATTGTAACCTATGAAAATTTTCCTCAAAACTCACTCCAAATCGCCTAAACCCGAGCTCCAAATTATTTTAGAAGTTATGAAATTCAAGACCTTTGAATCTGATATAACTGCCCAACAATTTCCGCACCTGCGCCCCTTGGAACGCACCTGCGGAAAACCCATCGCAGGTGCGAAAACCCTGAACTTGCGGTGAATTGGCCGCATCTGCGGCTCCGCACCTGCGGAATCTCTACCGCACCTGCGAGACTTGTTGACTTGATCAAATCCGCGCATGTGAGCCCCTCCCCCGCACCTGCGTGTGCGCCCGCGGAAAATCCATCGCAGGTGCGAGACACCAGAACAAGAAATGGTTCAGCTATTTTCCAAGTTTAAAAAAATCACCTGTTGAGCTTCTGAAACACCGCCGAGGCCTCCGGGTCCTCAACCAAACTTACCAACCAGTCCTAATACCATATCCAAACTTATTCGAGCCTCCAAAACACCTCACATAACACCAAAATCACCAATTATACATGTATTCAAGCCTAAGAACTTATAAAATTTCCAAACTTTACAACCTATGCTGAAAAACCTCAAAACTAGTCTGAATGGCCTCAAATTTTACACACAGGTCACAAATGATACAACAGACCTATAACCACTCTCGGAATTCCATTCCAAGCCCGATATCAAAATTCCACATATTCACCGAAATTCTAACTTTCGCCAATTCAAGCCTAAATCTACTACAGACCTCGAAAGCACATTCCAAACACGCTCCTAACTTCGAAATCACCCAACGGAGATAACGGGGTCGACGGAATCCCATTCCAGACCCTTCTTCCCACAGTTCCAACTACGGTCCGATTTCTAAAGCTTAAATGTGTCCAAAAACTCTCCGAATTGCACTACTCAGCGTTCCAACGAGTTCCAAAAGGAGAAATAGACATGGGGAAAGCAGTTATTTGGGGATCGGGGCGCTAACTCTCAAACTGACCTACCTGGTCATTACAATTTTGGGGAATTGAATGGCCATTTGATGTCGGATTTTGAGGAATTTGATATGGGTAGACTCGTGAGTGAATGAGGATTCTTGTTTTGTAATTTTTGTTGGATTCTAAGAAACGGGCTCGGAGGTCAGGTTTGGCCAATTTCGAGATTTTTTATGTAATTTGATTTTTTTGCATGGGTTTTGTTCCTTTAGCGTATATTCATGATATGAATCTGATTCTGAATAGATTCAGGGTGAATTGAGGCCGAGTCGAGCGGCAAGGGAATCGCGGAGTAGATATCCATCCGGTTTGAGTTAAGTAACGATTGTAAATCTAGAACTGAGGGTATGAAACCCCGAAATTTCATACTATTATGATAAATGAGGTGATGCACATGCTAGGTGACGGGCGTGTGGGCGTGCACCAGTAGGGATTGTGACTTGGTCCCTCCCGTAGCAACTATAGAGTTGTATATTTTGATAAACTCTATGTGATATCTATGTGTTTCAGAAGTTATTCTGTTAACTTGGGTTGAATGTCATGTTTGAGGCCATTTGTCGTACTGTTGGACCCATAGAGGTATTTTACTATTATCCTCACACTGTTTTTGATAGAAAGAATCTCCTCAGTAATAATTTATACCTGTTTATTATTTAATCTTGATCATCACTCTATCTTAATATATATGAAAGTTATTTTGGGCTGAGTTCCCTTAGTTTGTACTGAAATGACCGAGTGTCTTGTGAGGTTGATAACTGAGCGAGGCCGAGGGCCGGATTGTGAGGATAGTTATGGATCGGGCTGCACGCCGCAACGTTATATATCTATGTGGATGGGGTTGCACGCCACAATGATATGTTGGATCGGGTTTCATGCCGCAGCGATATCGGATCGAGCTGCACGCCACAGCGATATAGCGCTTGGGCTATAGGAACCCCTCCGGAGTCTGCACACCCCCAATGAGCGCAGTCGACTATATACGGATTGGGTTGCACGCCGCAGCAGTTGTTTTATGGTACCTATTGAGTGTGAGTGCTGATTGGTGATAATTGTGTCACAAGTGACTAAGAGGCTTGCCGAGAGTCCATATTTGTGAGTGATACTTTGCCCGAGGGGCTTATGTTTATGAAACTACTGTTGTCACCCTCCTTTGCACTGAGCCTCTACATATAATGTTGAACAAAATGTTTTAAACAAGCTTTCATTGAAAACTGGAGTTTTACGAAATATTCGAAATCTAAATTCCTGATTTGATTCATTTATCTCCACTGTTATTTATGTTATGAAATTTTATGATATTAAATGCTCGTCACTGCACTCAGTCTTTAGTTATAATTTTTACTTACTGAGTTGGCGTACTCACGTTACTCCCTGCACCTTGTGTGCATATTCAGGTGCAAGTGTTGAATGAGAGCTGATTTATTCCTTTGGAGCTTGTATAAAGAAGACAATAACAAACTTGTATTTTTTTTAGTTTCTCCTAACTGATGACTCCGGGTTTTGGGTATGTATTTAAATGTTTTGGTATAACCTTGTTTTGCAATGTTTAAACGGAGATCATTTTATGAAATATCGGATTAGTAATGATTTGAATTAAAGGTATCTTTATGCTCTAAGTGGTGAATTGGCTAGCCTAGTATCGTGATAGGAGCCATCACGGCTAGGGTTATTTTGGGGTCGTGACACACTAAGTATTCTACATTAACTGAAAATATTTTTAATATTTATTGATGTAACATAATTTAGACGAAACAATAAATGCAACTTCAACCATTTAAACACAATCCAAAATATCAAAGTCTACTAATGTGTGTGCCAAGACGTGGTGTCACAAGTACCTGGACAATCTAGTAGAATATACAAAACTAAATGCTAGCCTACTATCTGGAAAGAAGTAGACAGAAAATAAAATATAAGAAAGACTCCATCTTCTGCAGAACGGATCAATAGGGCAGCTCACCGGTAGTCTCGAACTGGGGAAGTAAAACTATGCGCCGGACTGGGGACCAGATGCACCCACCTCAAATCTTGTACAATCATGTACATAAGTGTAGCATGAGTACGTAAAAATATATACCCAGTAAGTATCTAGTCTAACCTCGAAGAAGAAGTAACGCGGGGTCGACTTCGACACATACTATGGCCAACAATATAATAATGTATGATTCTAAAGAAACACAATATGTAGAAATAACAAATAACTCAGAATACGAAATAACTGAACGGTTCCTTCATCATATTTAAGAATCCAAAACACTTCCTTTATTTAAACAAATGATCTCTAAAACAGTAATTTTATACCAATTAAATAAAGGCTTCCAATACTATTATAACACACAAATTCCATCGAGGACGTTCGACCTAATCCAACATGAAAATGTAATTTGTGCACTGCCGAGGGTCGAACGGCACGAACCATAGATGCATCTATTAACTTGTCGAGGCGAACAGCTCCCATGAGAGTAGTTGAAAGAATCACCTCGCTCGCAGAATATATTTGGGAAGCAGTTACATATAAACATAGCATAACTTTCCTCAATCCCATTCAAAACAATAATCTACTTCAAACCTTTGAAATTCTTAAAATCTTGAAATTAGTTCCTATCCAATACAAACAGCACATATGATTATTTAACGTTGTCCACAAAGTATGGTGTAAGCCTAAAACTATGCGGACATAACAACAATAGTAGGTATGTATGGACTCCCATCACTTCGTGTGTACGTAGCCCCCACAATTAATCACATATTAATTAAGTTCACCTATGGGAAAATTTCCCTCTTACAAGGTTAGAAAAGAGACTTACCTCGTCTTAAAGCCTACTTCTCAATTCAAGAATGCGCTCGAGCCTCCAAATTTGGTGCCAAACGGCACGGAACTAGTCAAATATTATTTAAATTAATTAATCTATGCTCAAAAGTACTCATCTCCACTATAAAAATGATTTCCCAACCCAACTTGCAAGATTCCTAAATTCATCTCCGGGCTCACGTGCCCGGATTCCGAATATTTTGGAAGAAAGTTATTATCCATAACCTTACCAACATATATATACAATTTTTAACAAACCCCATAACCATTTTCCTGGAAAAACTCCATATTTTATCAAAAGCATAGGTTTTCCTCTAAACCCCTAATTTTCCCTAATTTTTACATGTCAATTTACTCATAATCTATGTATTTAACTCATGTTGTGTAAAAATTACTTAACTCAAAGTTCTAGGTGAAAGCCCCCTTCCAAAAGCTCCAAAAATCGCCCAAGAGTTGAAGTGAAATAAAATAAGTGGCCTCAGTCCCGCATTAAAAGAGCTACGCACAGGTCTCAGATGTCATATTTGCGACATCTGGTTCGCAATTGGGAAGGTAGCAAATGCAAAATAATAATCGCAAATGCGAACTGGGCTCCCCCTGTTAAAGCCGCAAATGGGACAGGAGGATCACAAATGCGAACAATGCAGGGCCGCAAATGTGACCGTTTCTCTCGCAATTGTGAGCTAGGCCCAATCCAGGCTTCATCGCAAATGCGAAGCCTTTCGCGCAAATGCGAGCATATTCTCGCATTTGCGATACCTGCAGCAACTGCCAAGGCACTAGAAAAATTGGAGTTTTTTCAACTCCTTCCACATGTCCAAAACTCACCGAGCCCTCGGGGCTCCACACAGAATACACACACAAGTCTAACAATATCATAAAAACTTGCTCGCACGTTCGTAACACCGAAATAACATCAAAAACTAAAAATCTCCACCTAAAACCAACTAATCAAACTTAAGAACTTCAAGTTCTTCATTTCACTCCCAATGCGCTGAAACGTACTTAAACTACTCGGAATGACACCAAATTTTGCACGCAAGTCTTAAATAACATTACGGAGCTATTCCCGATCTCGTAATTCCATTTGAACCCCGATTTCACAAAAACATGTTCCAAACGAAATATATAGAACTTGTAAAACCTTCAAGAACCAATTTTCACTATTAGGTGCTGAAACGCTCCTGGGTCATACGAAACCCGATCCGAGAATTTTCCCATGTCTGAAATCATCATACAAACCTATTGGAACCGTCAAATCCCAATTCCGAGGTCATTTACTCAAAGTGTTGACCGAAGTCAAACTTGACCTTTAGGCCAACTTTAAGGAACTAAGTGTTCTGATTTCACTCCAAACTCTCCAAAATCCCGAACCAACCATCCCCGCAAGTCATAAATAGTAAAAGAAAGTATGGGAAGTTTAATTTTAGGGTACGGGGTTCTAAAAAGTGAAACGACCGGTCGGGTCATGTACATTCTCTACCTCTTAAACAAACGTTTGTCCTTGAAAGGATCTAGAATCATACTTGGACTGTTGAATAAGTGTGGATATCTGCTCCGCATGTCCTCCTCGGACTCCCAAGTCGCCTCCTTGACTAGTTGGCCCCTCCACTGGACCTTCACCTTGGACCTCAACTGGATATCCTGTCTATCAACAATAGCAATTGGCTCTTCCTCGTAGCCCAAATTTTCATCTAGCTAAATAGTGCTGAAATCTAACACACGAGACAAGTCGGCATGATACCTCTGAAGCATAGACAAGTGAAAAATTGGATGAACTCCTGATAAGATGGAAGATAAAGAAAGCTCATAAGCAAACTCCCCAACTCACCTTAACACCTCAAACGGGCCTATAAATCTGGGACTCAACTTGACCTTCTTCTCAAACCTCATAATACCCTTTATCGTTGAGACTTTCAATAGAACCTTCTCGCCGACCATAAATGATACATCCTTCGCCTTATGATCCGTGTAACTCTTCTATGTGGACTGTGCTGCATGAAACCTCTCCTGAATCAACTTTACCTTTTCCAAGGCATCCTTTACCAAATTCGTGCCCAATAACTTAGCCTTTCCAGGCTCAAACTACCCGATGGGAGAACGACATCGCCGACCATATAAGGCCTCAAATAGATCCATATCGATGCTGGACTAGTAATTATTATTATAAGCAACCTCGACCAAAGGCAAGAACTGGTCCCACTGACACCTAAAGTCAATCACACATGCTCTTAACATGTCCTCCAATATCTGAACCGTCCGCTTTGACTGCCCTTCGATCTATGGATGGAATGTTGTGTTGAGGTCTAAACGGGTCCCCGATTCACTCTGTATGGCTCTCTAGAAGTGTGAAGTAAACTGAGGGACTCTATCTGATATGATGGAAACAGGCACACCATGCAACCGAACTATCTCCCGAATATAAATTTGGGCCAACTTTTATGAAGTATATGTAGTCACCAACGGAATGAAGTGCGCCGACTTGGTCAACCTGTCAATAGTTACCCAAACTGCATCAAAATTCCGCAAAGTTTGCCGCAACCCAACTATGAAGTCTATAGTAATGCGCTCCTATTTCCACTCAGTTATAGTCATCTGCTGGAGTAGGCCTCTTGGCCTCGTGTGCTCATACTTATCCTGCTGACAATTTAGGCACCTAGCTACATACTCCACTATGTCTTTCTTCATTCGCCACCACCAATAATGTTGTCTTAGGTCACGATACATCTTCGTAGCACCGGGATGAATATAATACCTTGAACTTTGAGCCTTCTCTAGAATGATCTCCCTCAACCCATCGACATTAGGAACACATAGGCGACCCTGGAGTTGCAGAACACCATCATCGCCAATAGAAACTTCCTTGGCATTACCTTGCAGTAACGTCTCTCCAAGAACTGTCAAATGCAGATCATCAAACTGTCGATCCTTTATCTTCTCCAATAGTGAAGAATGAACAACAACACATGCAAGAACTCGGTTGGACTCTGAACTGTCCAACCTCACCAGTCTGTTAGCCAAGGACTGAATGTCCAAAGCTAGTGGCCTCTCCTCTACTGATATGAATGCCAAACTACACATACTCTCTTCCTTTCTGCTCAAGGTATCCGCGACCACATTCGCCTTGCCCGGATGATAAAGAATGTTTATATCATAGACCTTTAGTAACTCAAGCCTTCTGCACTGCCTCAAATTGAGATCCCTTTTCTTGAACAAGTGCTGCAAACTGCGGTGGTCAGTATAAACCTCGCAAGACACCCCATATAGGTAATTCCTCCAAATCTTAAGAGCATGAACGATCGAAAGGTAGTTCTGCTCATGAGGCTTCAGCTGACGTGACGCATATGCAATAACTCACCCCTTCTGCATCAATACATATTCCAAAACAATGCGTGAAGCGTCGCAATAAACTCTATACATCCCCGAACAAGAAGGCAACACTAGAACTGGTGTTGTGATCAAAGTTGTCTTGAGCTTCTGAAAGCTCGCCTCACACTCATCGGACCATCGGAATGGAGTACCCTTCTAGGTCAATTTAGTCAAAGGTGCTGCAATGGATGAAAAGCCCTCTACAGATTGGCGATAACAACCTGCCAACCCCAAAAAACTCCTGATCTCGGTCGCTAAAGTAGGACAAGGCCAACTCTGAACTGCCTCAATCTTCTTGGGATCCACCATAATACCCTCTCCTAATACCACATGCCCCAAGAATGCCACATAATCCAACCAAAACTAACACTTGGAGAACTTAGCATACAACTTTTGTTCCCGCAAAGTCTGGAGCACTACTCTCAAATGTTTCTCGTGCTCTCCCAGGCTATGTGAGTAAATCAAGATGTCATCAAGGAAGAAAATAACGAAAGAATCAATATAGGGCATGAACACATGGTTCATCAAATCCATAAACACCGTTGGTGCATTAGTCAAGCCGAAGGACATCACTACAAACTCATAGTGGCCATATCTAGTACGGAAGGCAGTCTTCAGAACATCTGAGTCCCGTATCTTCAATTGATGGTACCCTGATCTCAAATCGATCTTAGAGAAGAACCTGGCACCCTGCAACTCGTCAAACAAATCATCGATACGAGGCAACGGGTACGTGTTATTGATGGTAACTTTATTCAACTGGCGGTAATCAATGCACATCCTCATAGTCCCATATTTCTTCTTCATAAATAATACTAGTGCACCCCAAGGTGATACGCTCAGTCTGACAAATTCCTTTGCTAGAAACTCCTCAAGTTGTTCCTTCAATTCTTTCGGAGCCATATGGTATGGTTGAATAGATATAGGCTGGGTGTTTAGAGCCAAGTCAATAAAGAAATCAATGTCACAATCTGGCGGCATGTCTGGAAGGTTAGAAGGATACACATTGGTGAACTCCCGAATTACTGACACTGAATCAATGTCGAAAACTCTTCGATAGTGTCCCGAAGGTAAGCTAGATAAGCCAAATAACCATTCTCGACCATATGTCGATCCTTCAAAAAAGAGATAACCTGACTGGATGCACTAATAGAGGAACGCTTCCACTCCATTATCGTAAACTTTAGCATTGCTAAAGTAACAGTCTTGGTATTGCAATCAAGGATGGCGTGATATGGAGATAACTAGTGCATGCCCAGGATGACCTCAAAGTCAGTCATATCAAGTAATAGATGATCTGATCTAGTCTCGTAACCACAGATTGTGACCACACAGGACCGGTATATTCGATCCACAACCGCAGAATCGCCTACATGAGTGGACACTTAAACAGTAGTACCCAAAGACTCATGAGGAATATCTCAAAAATGAGAAAATAGAGATGACACATATGAATAGGTGGTCCCTGGATCAAATAATACCGAAGCATCCATGTCGCAGACAGAAATAATACGTGTGATCACGGCATATGAGGCCACTACATCTGGTCTGGCTGGAAGAGCATAGAACCTAGCAGGAGTGCTAGTTGGCTGGCCTCCACCTGACTATCCTTCACCTCTAGGACGACCGCTACCTGCCTGCCCTCCGCCTCGCGGCGACTGAACAGCTCGCGGCTGATGGATCTGAAATCATAGGCTGTAGACCCTGTTGCACTGCCTTGCCCCGAAGTTTGGGACAAAATCTCTTCATGTGACCCAGATCCCCACACGCGTAACAACCCATTGGTGCCATAGACTGCCACCCCGAGGTCTGACCCCGATAACCTGAATATCCACTAGGAGGACCGTGGATGGCTGGTGGGTGGTATGAACTCTCTAGGATGGCACTGAAAGAACCTGATGACCAGAGTACCAACCGGAAGAACCCTGAATGGCTAGCGGGCGGTAAGAACTCTCCAGCATCGCACTGAAATAAGGCCTCACTGGAGCACCTCGAGGAGGTGCTCGTATTGAATATGTGGGTCTTCTAGGCCGACCCCTTTTAAACTGACCTCTGCCCCTAGCTGGGGCACCTCTAAATTCACAAGAGTATCGGGTCCTCTTGTCTTGCTGCATATGTTCTCTACCCCTCTAGCTGGTAATTAGTGCCCATCACAACCTCCCGGGCCATACTAGACCAAATAGTGGTGTGAAACCCCCACAACAAATCTCTGCACCCTATCTACATTGGTAAGAAGTATCATAAGAGCATGGCGAGACAATTCATAGAATCTCGCCTCATAATCAGTCACTGACATCTGACCCTGCTCGAGCTTCTCGAACTGACCTCGCAACTCTTCCCTCTGAGAGGGTGGAATATACCTATCCAAGAAAAGTTGTGTAAACTGGTCCCAAGTCATGGGAGGAGCATTTGCTGGTCTGCCGAGAAGATAAGACTTCCACCATCTATGGGCTCTGCCCTACAATTAGAAGGTAGTGGAATCCACAACGTGAGACTCCAATATGCTCATATTGTGCAGTCTGTCTGTGCACCTATCAATAAAGTCATGGGGATCCTCATGTCATTCACCCCAAAATACCGAAGGGTGAAGCCTAGTCCACCTGTCCAAAAGCTTATGTGGCTCGCCTGCCGCAGCTGATCTAGGATCGGGTGCAGCAGCTGCTGCTACTGGCTAGGCTCCGTCCACGAGTAGTGTACCCGGGGTGTGATATACTGTAGCTGCATGCCCAGCAACTTGAGCAATAAGGGTTTGTGCTCCCCCTCCTGCTTGAGATGTGGCTGGTCCGCTGCAAATAACCAGCCTAAGTCATAGTGTCCATGAACCGCATCATACGGCCCATGACCTCCTGAAATCCCGGTGCTGTCATGAAATCCATCGGGGCTGGCTGTGCGGCAAGCAATTCTCCCTGCTTCTCATCAATGGGATCATTCACTAGATCCACTGGTGGTGCTACTGGGAAAACTCTGGATGCCGTTGCCCCTACCTAGGGTCGGTGCCTTCCCCCAGCCTCTGCCTTGGCCTCTAGCAATAGGGGAGAAGCTCCTCCTGCGTCTGGAACATCTGTCGTATGCGTCCTCACCATCTATGAGAGAAAAAAAAAAGAAACTTAGTATACCATCAATTGCACGATAGTGGATGAATAAAGAGTACTTTTCTAACATGCTATAGCCTCTTACAGATGGCTCTGCACCGATCCCCAAGACATTATTAGTCCCGCGCATAACTTGTGATACCTACATAAACCTAGAACTCCGATACCATGTTGTCACGACCCAATTTCATATTAGGCCGTGATGGTGCCCAACACCATTGTTAGGCAAGCCAACTATGCTTAAACTAAGAATGTCTTGAACAAAGTGAATCACTAAGTATTCTACATTAACTAGAAATATTTTAAATATTTACCAATGTAACACAATTTAGACCGAACAATAAATGCAACTTCAACCATTTAATTACAACCAAAATATCAAAGTGTGTGCCAAGACCTAGTGTCACAAGTACCTGGGCAATCTAGTAGAATACAAAAAACTAAATGCTAACCTAATGTCGGGAAAGAAGTAAATAGCAAATAAAATATGAGGAAGACTCCAGCTACTGCAGAACGGCTCAAAAGGACAGCTCATCGGTAGTCTCGAACTGGGAAGTCAAACTATGCGCCAGACTGGTGACCAGATGCACCCGCCTCAAATCATGTACAATCAAGTACAGAAGCATAGCATGAGTGCGTAAAATATGTACCCAGTAAGTATCTAGTCTAACCTCGAAGAAGTAGTGACAAGGGTTCGACTTCGACACATAGTAGGGCCAACAATATAATAATGTATGATCCTAAAGAAACACAATATGCAGAAATAGCAAATAACTCAGAATACGAAATAACTGAACGGTTCCTTAATCATATTTAAGAATCCAGAATAGTTCCTTTATTTAAACAAATGATCTCTAAAATAGTAAATTTATACCAATTAAATAAAGGCTTCCAGTACTATTATCACACACAAATTCCACCGAGGATGTTCGGCCCGATCCAATATGAAAATGTAAATTGTGCACTGCCGAGGGTCGAACAGCGCGAACCATAGATGCATCTATTAACCTGACGAGGCGAACGACCCGCTCCCATGAGATTAGTTGAAATAATTACCTCGCTCGCGAAATATATTTGTGAAACTGTTACATATAAACATAGCATAGCTTTCCTCAATCCCATTCAAAATAATAATTTAATTGAAACCTTTGAAATTCTTAAACACTTCAAATTAGTTCTTATCCAATACAAACAGCACATATGATCATTTACCGTTGTCCACAAAGCATGGTGTAAGCCTAAAACTGCCCCGACATAGTAAGAATAGTAGCTATTTACGGACTCTCGCCACTTCGTGCGTAAGTAGTGTTGATACCAAACTTTTTCCTCATATTTTTCATATATATACTTTCAAAATATTGCATATGAATTATCATTTAATTTACAAGCATACACAAGTATTTTTCATAATTTTCCATGATTTTTAAAGACTTTAAATTAATTTATTTCTGTATTTTATTATATAAATATCCAATAATTATCCTACAAATTGTTTTTATAATTATTTAATCATCTAAACTTATCATTTATACCAATATGAGGTTTTAAAAATTTTCAGTGTTTTTATCATAATTACATTTGCATTTTTTAGAGCTAAATTGCACACTTTGAAGTAATAGCCCATATGCATATATAATTACATTATTTATATAGAAAATGACTTTTTATATTTTAATAATATTAACTAATTATTTTAAATCATTTTCATACACAAGTGATATTTTTGTTATTTATTAATTATTTTTATAAATTATTTATTTGTAAATAGTGGGTATTTAAAATCTAGCCCTAAAATCCCCTATTTTCGGATTTAAACCAACACCCTTATACCAGCCCAAAATCCTTGGCACAAAACCCATTAGCCCAGCCCCCATAATCATTTTAATACCCGACACAAGACCCTTTAATTATACCAAACCCCTTTCTGTGATTCTTACTTACTCCAAATTAGTTTTTTCAAACCCTTTCAATCAGACCTAAATAGGTCCGATATTCTGATTTTTTAACGCTATTATGTTTCTATTTATCCCATCTCGTCTGATTTGTTACCTTATTTTGTATATTCCACCGATTTCATACTTTCCCTAAAACTAGGGTTTGAATATTTTTTCCTTTTCTTACTAATTCTAGTGAACCTTTCCTTTTATATGTTTGATTACTTCCTTTCTTTATGTTTTCCCTGATTTTTAATTTAATACTTGCTTAAATATTCTTAATAATTTTTCTTTTTGGTATTATTTGTGTTTCCTTTAATATCTGCTTAAATATTCTCAATAATTTTTCATTTTAATATTATTTGTGTTTCCTTTAACACTTGCCTGAATATTCTGAATAATTTTGTGTTTCTCTAATTTTTGTCTGCCTTAACATTATAAATGATTTTACATTCCTTGTATTATGTGTTTCTGCCTCAAATATTTCTAATAATTTTGGGGTGCTTCCTTAATTTGTTGAATCCCTTGATTTTTTCCCTAATTACCTATAACTGATTCTGGAATATTTTCTTGCATATGACTGACTGGTTTCCATGTTTATATGATGATTTCTATCATTATATATACTCTTCCCCTCATTCCCTTTAGAGGACCCTTCGACTATTATTTTTGAACTCGTTATAGCTTACTAGACCTAAAGTTATTATGTTTTTGTATTCTACATTCTAACTTAGGGCGGCCGGAAGCCAAGGCTATTTAGTTATGAAATTTTGCTATATACTGTGGACTTCCATTGTTTTTTGCATTTTTTCTTGCTAACTGGTGAATCACTTAACTTCTTCACTTTCATTCTTACATATCCTTGATTTTTACATGTTAATATTACTGAATCCATGATCCAATATGCATATGAGAGATGTTTAGGCATTATCTTACCAGTTCTGTATGTCTTAGTCCCTCTAACACTTGTTTGCTCTTAGTGTTACCTGTTCTGAAGTTATTTAAACCTCTTTAAGGTCTATCCAGTTAGTGTATCACCCTTGAATGCCTATGGACATGTCTATTCCCTTACCCTGAATCCCTTGTAGTGAATATATTACATCTATGATTCTTACTGCTAGTTGTAATCTGCCTCTCTGCTATGATGTCAACATGATCACTCGACCCCCACACGTCTCTGATGTTTGTTTGTAATTTGGAATGACTGTCTCTTCATGCTTCAATTACTGCTTTGAAAATAAACCTTTGATATAAACCGAGTCACTTTTGTTTCAATGTTACCTGCTACTTGACATGATTTTGCAAAGTATATGTGTCTTAACTTATGATCGTAAGTTCACCCTTTTTTGCTAATATGATGCCCTCCCCTTTTCCATGATGATGTTCTAGTTTTCTTGATAATAACATTAGAATATGTACTTAACCTAACTTAGGTATGCTTTAACTCACTCTATGCCTATGATTTTGCCAAACTTGCAAACATGTTCTTTGCCTACTTTTTAGCATGTGATTGCTATTGTTCTAAGTGTGAAACCTGTTCTCTTTCAAGTTCAATGATGTATTTAAGTGTCTGCTTGTTGACCCAACTTGATCATGTCTGAACCCCCAAACTCTTGTTTATCAGTTTTGGTCCTTTCTTTCATTGTCACTTAAAACTCTTTTGAGTCCCGCTCTTAGCCAATGCTGTCTAAGTTCTATCATTTGGCCTCCCTAGTGCGAGCACTGCTCAGGGTTCATTTGAGACCCTCGTAAACTCTTACACTCTAGGATTGGGTCCATTTGATCCCTCTGAACTATCTCTGTTAACCACCCTAGTCTGAGCACTACCCTGGGTTCTTGAGACCCTTGGGAATTCTGACACACTAGGGCCTTGGTTCTATATGTTTCATCTTGTGTTGTACTCCCTGGGTGAATCACTCAACCCTTGGTTGCTCTATATCTATGAATATGTAACTTTGGGACTGTTGTGAATGAAGGCCTGGCCTGGCCAGGTGTATCCTTGGGCCTGCTGTAGGCTCCGTATAGTTATTCTCCTCTATAATTTTTTATATTCATACTGGATCTGTAATAATTATTGTAATAAAATTTTTAGGGTATTAGTGAAATTGGGAAAGGGATTTTTATCTTAGACTTGCAACAAATTAGATAGAAATCCTACATATAGGTTCCATAATGTGCTATTGTATATCAACATGTGTTAGAAATCATGCCTATATATATCTTACGAGGTTCAGTCATTAGATGTTAGCCATCCTAACCTTAGGTTCAATACTTGGTTCAATTGTGTTCTGTTTGTTAGAAACCATGCCTATAGGAAATTGTGTGATTCAATGTGCGTGCAAGATTCTGCTTCCATGCTTCGATATTCACAACTTATAGAAATCATGTCTATAGGATCTAAAATCGGATTAATTATAGAAAGCATTCTTATAGGTCTGAATCCGTTTAATTATCATCTTGCCCGAGTTTTCAGACACGCGTTATTGTCCTCACTCGAAAACCTGCCTATAGGATCAAATAAGTGATTCAGAATATGCTTATGTGATTAACTGTTATGACCCGGTAGGTCGTTTTGAGAGTTAGCAGCCCGATCCGCTAATAAATGCTTTCCCCATGTCTATTTCTGCTTTTGGGACTTGTCCGAATGTTGAGTGGTGAAATTCGGAGAGTTTTTGGACACGTAGTCCTTATATGTGAGTTTAAGCTTTAGAAATGGGACCGTAGTTGGAACTGTGGGAAGACGGATCCGGAATGGGATTTCGTCGACTCTGTTAGCTCCGTTGGGTGATTTCAGAGTTAAGAGCCTGCCCGGAATGTGTTTTTGAGGTCTATAGTATTTCGGCGATTTCGGCCAATAGGTGGAATTTTAATATCGGGCTCGAAATGGAATCCCGAGAGCGGATGTAGGTCCGTTGTATCATTTGTGACCTGTGTGTAAAATTTGAGGTCATTCGGACTAGTTTTGATGTATTTCGGCATCGGTTGTAGATTTTGGAAATTTCATAAGTTCTTAGGTTTGAATCCATGTATAATTGGTGATTTTGGTGTTATGTGATGCGTTTTGGAGGCTCGACTAAGTTTGAATAAGGTATTAGGACTGGTTGGTAAGTTTGGTTTGGGTCCCGGGGGCCTCGGGGATGTTTCGGATGCTCAACGGGTGATTTTTGGAACTTGGAAAATAGCTGAACCATTGCTGGTTCTGGTGTCTCGCACCTGCGATGGTTTTTCCGCAAGTGCGGAAGAGGGGCTGGCGGTGCGAGCTTGGTCAAGGTCAACCAGTTCTCGCAGGTGCGAACCCGCAGATGCGGCCTAGTGACCGCAGGTGCGACCCCAGTCCTTTTAGTGGGTTTTCGCACCTGCGATGGTTTTTCCGCAGGTGCAAAATCGCTGGACAATTTATATCAAATTCGAGGGCTTGAAATTCATATCTTCCAAAAATGATTTGGAGCTCGGGAGTAGGCGATTTGGAATGGGTTTTGAGGAAAAGATTCATATGTAAAAATTCCTAACCTTATGTCACTTGTATATCATTCAGCTATAGCAAATTCTTCCATGCAATCAATGAAATGGGTGAAAAATCATCCAAATGGGAAGAAGTTTCCCCAATTAGAAAATCCGAGAATTTAAAAGATTTTTACGTCGGTTTTCGATGATTCTTGTTCGAGTGAGTTCGTGAGTGAATGGGTGTTCTAAATTTGTAACTTTCACTTGATTCCGAGACGTGGGCCTGGGGGACTTTGGGTGATTTTCCTAATTTTGCATAAGAGCCTCGAACTTATTAGATATTTTGATTCCTTAAAGTGATATTTACATTATGCCATCGAATTGAATAGATTTGGGCCATTCGGAGTCGGATACTCGTGGCAAGAGCGTAGTTTTGAGTTGATTAGCGCAGTCGAGGTAAGTGTCTTCCCTAACTCTGTGTTGGGGACTTCCCCTTAGGCTATTTTAATATTGTTTTATGTTTTTTGGGCGCCATGTACGTGAGCTGACGAGTATGTACACAGGCCATTGTTGCTAAAACTCCATTTTTCCCTCCATGACTTAAATCATTTCATTCCTGTTTCACTGTCTCATGTATTGACTATGTAGTTTAGATTTGGAAGTAGCGTGTCTACCTATTTTACCTGAACTTCCCCTAGTTGTTACTATGTGTACCATGTTTAGGTAGTTTTATCCATATTTTTTCCTGTGATTTTTCCTGAACTGTTTTAAATAAAAATTGTATATGATATTGGTACTGCATTGCATATTTAAATTGGCAATACGTACGAGATTCTGGGAGATTTCTCCCTATACTGCATTGCATATTTATATTGGGACTACGGACGAGATTCCGGGAGCTTTCCCCCCTGTACTGTATGGCATATTTAAATTGGGACTACGGACGAGATTCCGGGAGCTTTCCCCCCTGTACTGCATTGCTTATTTAAATTGGGACTACGGATGAGATTCCGGGAGCTTTCCCCTGTACTGCATTGCATACTTGTTCCTGTGATATATGTTGTGCTGAGCCGAGGGCTCCCTTTTATTATTTTCTTTTAGCTCATTGTTTCTACTGATTTTCCTTAGCTTATTATATCTCTCTGTTCAAATTTTAAACTGTTTTTACTATAAAGATCCAAAAGAGCCTTAACCTGGCCCCGTCACTACTCGACTGGGTTAGGCTTGGCACTCACTGGGTACCAATTTGAGGTGTACTCATGCCCTTTCCTGCACATATTTTTCGTGTGCAGATCTAGGTACCAGCGCTCAGTTTCGTGGCTAGGGGTCCGAGCAGCAACTTCTAGGATACTGAAAGGTAATTATGTCGCGTCCGCAGAGTCTTTTGAGTCACCTTCCACTCCAGATTTAGATAGATTTTTTTTCATGTAAATTCCCTCACATTGTATAGAGCTATTTTGAGACAGAGCTTGCGACTAAATTGACATTCCAGGTTTTTGGGAGATTGTATTTTGTACGTGCCCAAGTGGCAATGTTTCATTTGTAGACTCACTTATTTCCGTCCTTATTTCATTGCTTCTATTTAATATCCGTTCCGCCAATTAGGCTTACCTAGTCGTAGATACTAGGTTTCGTTACGATGCCTTTCGGAGGGTAAATCGGGTCGTGACATTACCAATGATTATTATCGCATAAAACACCTAGACATCATCCGTATAGGTTTAATCCCTTTATGCTTAAAATCAGTAGGCAAACCATGTAGGTTTTGGAAAGTGTATTAAGGAAATGACTTTTTTTTTATAACTATTTTCCCATTAACTCGGTATCACATAGAGATCTGCCTATAGGATTCTGCAACCTTAATTAATTAAAATTTGTCAATGTTAATCAGTTTGGTGTGCATTTGTCGTCTAAGTGCGGAGGTTAACTTGAGCCCTTACTTGTTTATATGTGAAAGTCCTAAATTGTTTTGTATGTCGCTTAGTATTTTCCCTTTTAAGCAACCTAAGTTAAATTTTAGGACCACCCTACAATAGAGGTCCAAATGAGCTCCTGGGCCATAGGCATGGGACGGGTAGAGCACGCATAGAGTACGATTTAGAACTGACTAGTGCGTTTTAGGTAAACAACTTAAAGATAGTAATCGGGTAGCAAGAGATGATAGTCTATGCCTGCTGAATATATGAGTAACACCCCATATTCAGGGAGTTACGAAATATTATTTATGTTGCACGGGGTGATCCTTTAGGCTAAAAAAACATAGGACCCCCACCTCTGTTTGAAGTCAATCATTTATTTGCCCAAATTGCTTCCCATCTCTTAGACTAATTCATATAATTCGAGTTCGGCCGAGACTTACCATTGTGGACCTCGAGGAGTTTCTAACACCTTCTCCTCAAGTTAATTTGAGCCCTTACCCGATCTTTGGTGACACAACTAGTTAATCCAGAGTTATTTCCAAACAGGTGCCCTAACGCACCTCAATTCGTTGGGTGGAGACTCTCTCTTTTAGTACCCTTCCTTAAAAGAGTTGTCACGTGTCGAAACCCAATTTCGCGAGAATAAGGGCGCGACACGTATCCCCCATAGTTAACCACATATTAAGTAAGTTCACTTATGGGGAAATTTCCCTCTTACAAGGTTAGAAAAGAGACTTACCTCGTCTTAAAGCCTACTTCCCAATTCAAGAATGCCCTCAAGCCTCCAAATTTTGAGCCAAATGGCTCGGAACTAGTCAAACATTATATAAATTAATTAATTTATGCTCAAAAGTACTCATCTCCAGTATAAAAATAATTTCTCAACCCAACTTGCAAGATTCGTAAAATTCATATTTCCCCGGACCCACGTGCCCGGATTCCGGAAATTTTCGAAGAAAAAATTGTTACCCATAACCTTAGGAACATATATGTGTGATTTTTATCAAATCCCATAACTATTTTCGTGGTAAAACTTCATTTATATCAAAACCCTAGGTTTTCCCCTAAACCTTTGATTTTCCCTAATTTTTACATGTTAATCTACTCATAATCTATGTATTTAACTCATGTTGTGTAAAAATTACTTACCTCAATGTTCTAGGTGAAAGCCCCCTTCCAAAACCACCAAAATTCGCCCAAGAGTTGAAGTGAAATGAAATAAATGGCCTAAGTCCCACATTAAAAGAGTTGTGCAAAGGTCTCTGATGTCGCATTTGCGACATCTGGTTCGCAATTGCGAAGGTCGCAAATGCGACATAATAATGGCAAATGTGAACTGGGCTCCCCCGTCAGGGTCGCAAAAGCGATAGGAGGATCGCATGTGCGAACAACGTAGGGCCGCAAATGCGACAGTTTCTCTCGCAATTACGAGCTAGGCCTAATCCAGGCTTCATCGCAAATGCAAAGCCTTTCTCGAAAATGCGAGAATCACAAATGCGAGCATATTCTCGCATTTGCGAGACCTGCAGCAGCTGCCAGGACACCACAAAAACTGGAGTGTTTTCAACTCTTTGCACACGTCAGAAACTCACCCGAGCCCTCAGGGCTCCACACTGAATACTCACACAAGTCTGACAACAACATAAAAACTTGCTCGCGCGATCATAAAACCGAAATAACATAATAAACTAAGAATCGCCACATAAAACCAATGAATCAAACTTAAGAACTTCAATTTCTTGATTTCTCTCCCAATGCGCCGAAACGTACTTAAACTACTCGGAATGACATCAAATTTTGTGTGCAAGTATTAAATGACATTACAGAGCTATGCCCGGTCTAGGAATTCTATTTGGACCCGGATATCTCCAAAACGCATTCCAAACAAATTTATAGAACTTCTAAAACCTTCAAGAACCAACTTTCACTATTAGGCGCCGAAATGCTTCCGGACTATCCGAAACTCGATTCGAGCATATGCCAAGTCCGAAATCATCATACGAACCTATTAGAACCGTCAAATCCCGATTCCGAGGTCATTTACTGAAAGTGTTGACTGAAGACAAACTTGGCCTTTTAGGCAAACCTCAAGGAACCAAGTGTTCCGATTTCACTCAAAGTTCTCCCAAATCACGAACCAACCGTCCCCCCTAGTCATAAATTATTAAAACCAAGGACGGGAAGTCTTATTTAGGGGTACATAGTTCTAGATCGAAAAATGACAGGTCGGGTCATTACACATTTGGTATCAAGATTTACTTACGAGCTCAATAATTCGGATCATCTAGTCACATAAACTCAAGAATGGTTCATTAAAATAAACTCAAGTTATCGAACGGACTACTGCTCAATTATAAGAATAAGGATCAAACTGAAATATAAATTTCTATAAGTTGAAGAAATGAAACGCAATAATAGTTTACTCGAACTTGTTAGTACTCTCTTCTAGCGATGACAATATTGATCGGTCTTATGCATCATGAGTAAATATATTGATGACGAAAAATTAACGACTAAACTTAAAATAATTAATATCCTAAAGAAAAATATGACAGTATTTTTTAATACAAATAATAAACATACTAAAATAATTTATTATCTTTAAATTAAATAATACAAATAATTCATTAGTATGTAGGTGGCATGGTTACAAAGACTCAATCGCTTAGACATTTGGCATCAATATTTAGTTACGACCCAATAATTTAGATCATCTAGTCACGTAAACTCAAGAATGATTCATATCCCAAATCAAATAAAGTGATTGAATGTTTTATCCTATGCTCGAGTAGAATTAGTTCACCAATTAAAATCGACTCAAGCTCTCGAAAGGACTACTGCTCAAGTATAAGAATTGCATCACACGAAAATATAAATTTCTAGAAGTAGATAAAATGATACGCAATAAGAGTTTACTCGAGCATGTTATTTCTCTCTTCTAGCGATTACAATATTGATTGGTCTTATGCATCATGAGTAAATAGATTGATGAAGACAAATGAACGACTAAACTTAATATAATTAATATCCTAAAATAAAATATGAAACTATTGTTTTTTAATTTAAATAATAAACATACTAAAACAATTTATTATCCTTAAATTAAATAATACAAATAATTCATTAGTATGTAGGTTTCATCGTTACAGAGACTCAATCATTTAGACATTTGGCATCAATATTTGGTTACGACTCAATAATTTGGATCATCTAATCACGTAAACTCAAGAATGATTCATACCCCAAATCAAATAAAGTGATTGAATGTTTTATCCTATGCTCGAGTAGAATTAGTTCCCCATTTAAAATCGACTCAAGCTCTCGAAAGGATTACTGCTCAACTATAAGAGTAAGGCATGCAAGTGCATCACACGAAAATATAAATTTTTAGAAGTAGAAGAAATGATACGCAATAAGAGTTTACTCGAACTTATTGTTTCTCTCTTCTAGCGATTACAATATTGATCGGTCTTACGCATCATGAGTAAATAGATTGAATGAAGATAAATGAACAATTGAACTTAATATAATTAATATCCTAAAGAAAAATATGATACTATTATTTTTTAATACAAATAATAAACATACTAAAATACTTTTTTATATTTAAATTAAATAATACAAATAATTCATTAGTACGTAGGTTTCATGCTTTCATTGACTCGACCGCTTAGACATTTGGAATCAAGATTTACATGGACTCAGTAATTCGGATCATCTAGTCATATAAACTCAAGAATAATTCATATTCGAAATCAAACAAAGTGATTAAATATTTTGTCCTATGTTCGAGAACAATTAGTTAACCAATTAAATCGATTCAAGCTCTCAAACAGAGTACTAATCAAGTATAAGACTAAGGCATGCAAGTGAATCACATTGAAATATTATGAGGAAAGTACGTCTCAATGCCTAAATGTCCAGATACAAGTAAAATCATAAATGTCCCCAAAACTAGGTAGCAGAAGGAAATGCATATCTATACATGTATCTCAAGTACGCATATGCATCTCGATGATGAGCTCATGTACTCACACTGTCATAGTACTCAATCTCACTGTCTCACATCCTCTCTCAGTATGCTCAATGCTCAGTACACTCAATCACTCAGCGTTGTACAATACCCAATGTGGCGTACAGCCCGATCCATATATATAGAGTCGACTGCGCTCAGTAGGGGTGTGCAGACTCTGGAGGGGCTCCTTCATCCCAAGCGCTATATCGATGCGGCGTGCATCCTGATCTCATAAAATGTAATCAATATATCTCTGTGCATGCAGCCTGATCCCATAAAATATAATCAATATATCGTTGTAGTGTGCAACCCGATCCTATAAAATATAATCAATATAATATGTTGCGGCGTGCAGCCCGATCCCAAAATGTCACTCTCACTCAGGACCTCGGGCTCACTCAGTCATCAATCTCTCCAGTCTCACTCACGGCTCACAATGTCATGAAACTAGCCTAAGAACAATGATATGATATATCACTAAATAATATCTGAGACTGAGTTATGGTATGAATGCATGGATATGAATCGGTACGAAATATCAATAAAATCAGTTAGATGACAGTAAGAAATGACCACTATGGGTCCAAACAGTATCATCATAATGCCTAAACATGATATCTAGCATGATAAACAGCTTAACTACTTTATCACAATGTGGAATCAATGCCATAGAAGCAACAAAGTCCCAATTCAGATGGTGCACGCCCACACGCTCGCCGCCTAGCAAGTGTGTCACCTCAATACTAATCACATAACATGTATTTCATACCCACAACACTAAGTTTAGAAGAGTTACTTACCTCGGACGAGCCAATACCAATCTCGATCAAGCCAAGGGATGCTCCACGGATGCCGTCACGCGCGTAGCAACCTCCAAACGACTCCAAACTAGCCAAAGCAATTCAAATATATCAAATAAAGCCCAAGAAAACAATTCCAAATGATAAAAATCAAATCCGTAATAAAAATCCAAAACCGGCCAAAAATCACATTAGGGCCCGTGCCTCGAGACCCAACAAATCTCACAAAATGTGACAACCGAGTCCAACCATACTACTTTCACTCAAATCCGACTCTAATTCGATGTTCAAAACAAAAAAAATCATATTATGAAACTTGAGGCAAAAACCTCCAATTTCCTCTTTAAATTCACAATCCAATTACCAAAACGAAGGTAGATTCATGATATATAACCAAAACCGAGTAGAGAACACACATTCTCTTCAAAAATTGCCTTAATCCGATCTTGGAATTGTTAAAATGAAACCAAAATCATGAACCCTTGTATTTATCATTTTGCCCAGCACTTTCGCACCTGCGACACATTAGCCGCTTTTGCGACCAAAATCACACTTCTGCGGAGAAGCACTAAAGATCTACCTTCGTACTTGTGGTAAAATACCCGCATCTGCGCATACACAGGTGTGCGCCCAAACATCGCTTCTGCGCTGTCAACCTCTTCTGTGCTCAAGTTGTTGTATCTGTGTCTTTGCAGATGCGAAGCAAACTCCTCTTTTATAGACTCTTGCTCCCAGAGATATTTCCACTCCTGAGACCCCTTCGTCACTTTTGCGACCATCGCACGTGCGCTAACCAACCGCAGGTGCGATCACACCAGAACCAACAATAGTAACATTGAAGAAAATGATCTGAAATCAATCTGAAACACGCCCGAGCTCCCCGAAACCCCACCCAAACGTACCAATAAGTCACATAACATAACACGAACTTACTCGAGGCCTCAAAACACACATAAAAACATCGACGTATCACACCTCAAATCAAAGTCTATGAACTTTGAACTTTCAATTTCAAAAACTCGCGCCGAAACATATCAAATAATCCTGGAATGAACCCAAATTTTGAACACAAGTCCCAAATGAAATGACGAATCTACCAATTCCCGTAACCAAAATCTGAATCCCATATCCTCAAAGTCAATTTACGGTCAAACTTATGAACTTTCCAAACCTTCAAGTTTCCAATTTTTTCTAACTTGTGCCAAAGCCTTCTTGAACTATCCAATGCAAATTCGGCCATACGCCCGATTCCTAGAATCACCATCTGAACCTAACGAAACCATCAATACTCCGTTGCAGGGTCAAATTCACAAAAAGTGAAACTTGGTCAACTCTTCAACTTAAAGCTTCAACAATGAAATTCATTCTTCCAAACCGATTCTGAATAACCTGAAAAACAAAACCAACGATTCACATAATTCATAATACATCGTACGGAGCTACTCATGCCCGTAAACTATCGAGCGACGTGCATATGATCAAATCTTGAAAATTCCAAATCGCTACATTTAAATCTTGAATCCATTAGAACCATTCTCGAGAGGCATCCACTCTTCTCAAATCTCAATTAAACCGACCAAACGGACCAAACGACCTGTGCCCCATTAGCACACTAACACCCAAGGGAGTAACCAACACTCCTAAACAACCGAGCAAATTACTACTCCATGCACACTACATCCTTCACGACTAACCACTCAATCATCCCATGATTCACATATACCCATAGAGTGTAATACAACCCGTATCCAGAAATTTACTTATTCGAGTCATCCTCAATCTCAACCCCTGCAGTCATAACTTATTCACCAGTATACCACAAACCAAAACCAATACAATACATAATTGTGCAATCAACACGTCGATAGCAGACTCCCCCACTTGGATCAAATCCATAGATCAAAACACATAATAACTCACAATGCCCATAATCTATAACTTCCATAATACCGCAATAAGATTCAACTAAATCCTTCCTAAGATCCTGTAACACAAACCATCTAATAGTTCAAATTATTTGCAAATATCGCATTCACCCTTGTAATAGTCAAGCTAACTTCCACAAGAGATCCAAACTCAAATTGCAACATATATCATTCACTGGTAAAAGATAACTCTCTACAAAACATCATAGGGACAACACAACCTCAGGACACCTCGCGGAGGTAACCTACCTGCTTTGCCTCAAACTGGTATCTCTCCATACTCTTCCACAGTCATAACTATTGCGCAATCACTTAATATTCCTGAGTCTGAACTCATAACACGACATGAAAATCTACTTGCTACATCTCAAGTAAACTCTTCTCGTCACATTCGAATAATCTAAACACATCTCGCAGTCACATCATACTCACCACATAGTCATCCAATCCCAAATTCCACTAACAGGAACACCACTGGACATATAAATCCCAAAAGAACGTGCTCACACAACCGGAATCTCCGTGCTCAAGCTACCGTCAAAACCCGGCCTCAAGTCCTCGAGACTTGCCCATCTTCAACATGCCAAAATCACATCTCACACCTTACAAATGGAATCACAAGCCGTCGTTGCACAGCTGCTACCGAGCGCTCACATGTGCATAAGAATGCATGGAAGGAATTCAAAGGGTTACGCTTCAAGTTGAATCAATGACGCATGATACGGAAAGAAAGATGGGAAGTATATCCTAAATGTCTTGTAGCCTCTCGAATATAGGTATGGACGTCATCATACCGATCCGCAAGACTCTACTATACACTTGGTCATGACTTGTAAAACCTATATACCTAAAACTCTGATAGCACCTTGTCACGACCCCAAATCCACTAGTCGTGGTTGCACCTAACCCAACCTGCTAGGTAAGACAACTAGTAACTATCTAATTCCAATGATATTAACAAAACAATTAAATCAAAGTAATTTACTGAATCTTATACATTTCCCAAGGACTGGTACAAATCATGAGCTTCTGTGAATAGAGTTTACAAAGCTAAAGTAAAATAAATACATCATATGTTTGAAAAGTACATAAACAGAGTTTTATAGATGTAAAGCTACCACGAACAAGGGGCAACTACATCCGGGACGCAAGCACATCTTTAATCCAGCTCCCATCGAACACAGCAACATCTGCAGCCAACATCTGCACGCAAGGTACAGAAGTGTAGTATGGGTACAACAGACCCTATATACTCAGTAAGTAACAAACATAACCTTTGGTTGAAAGTAGTGACGAGCTAACAGCAGGTCGGGTCCATACCAATATTCCACAATAGTTCATAACAACACAATACAAGTAATAAAAGAGGTATCTCGGCAGTAAAATGCTTAGCTCATTCACAGTTTATGAAAATATTCATGCTTTTCAAGTATCTCAACGAAAACTCAAATCTTTTACCGAAAATACCAAAATACAAGTAAGTTTGAAAACTGTGATTTTTCCCAAAAATCCTTTCAACAATAAGTAAGATGTTTCATTTTCAGATAGCACGAGGAAAATACGTCTCTATGACTACATGTCAAGATACAGGTAAAATCATAAATGTCCCCAAAACTGGATAGCAGAAGGAAATGCATCTATATGCATGTATCTCAAGTACGCATATCAAATGTAATGCATCTCGTTGATGAGCTCATGAACGCACACTCTCATGGTACTCAATCTCACTGTCTCGCATCCTCTCTCACTATGCTCAATGCTCAGGATACTCAATCACTCAGCGTTGTACAATACCCGCTGTAGTGTGCAGCCCGATCCACATATATATAGTTGACTGCGCTAACTGGGGGTGTGCAAACTCCAGAGGGGCTTCTTCAGCCCAAGTGCTATATTGTTGCGGCGTACAACTCGATCCCATAAAATGTAATCAATATATCACATCGGCGTGCAGCCCAATCCCATAAAATATAATCAATATATCGCTACGACATGAAGCTCGATCCCATAAAAATTATCAATATAATATGATGCGGCGTGCAGCCCGATCCCAAAATGTCACTCTAACTCAAACCTCAGCCTCACTCAAACATCAATTTCTCCAGTCTCACACACGAGCTCACAATGTCATGAAACTAGCCTGACAACAATGATATGATGTTTCAATAAATTATATATGAGACAAAGGTATGGTATGAATGCATGGATAAGACTAAGTACGAAATATCAATGAAATCAGTGAGATGACAGTAAGAAACGACCACTATGGGTCCAAACAGTACTAGCATAATGCCTAAACATGATATCTTGCATGATTGACCTCTTAACTACTTTATGGCATGGTGAAAACACGGATATTAACAAAGTAGGACCACTAAACAGTGCCATAGAAGCAATAGAATCCCAATTCACATGGTGCACTCCCACACGTCTGTCTCCTAGCATGTGCGTTACCTCAATACCAATCACATAACACGTATTGCGGGGTTTCATGCCCTTAACACTAAATTTAGAAGAGTTACTTACCTCGGACGAGATAATACCAATGTCGAGCAAGCCAAGAGATGCTCCAAGGATGCCATCACGAGCGTACCGACCACCAAACAGCTCAAAACTAGCCATAAGCAACTAAAATAAATCAAATAAAGCCCAAAGAAACAATTCCAAATGATAAAGATCGAATCCTTATTCAAAACCCAAAACCAGCCAAAAATTACACATGGGCCCGTGCATCGGGACCTAATAAATCTCACAAAATCCGACAACTCATTCAGTTATGACTCTAACCATACTAGTTTCACTCAATACGACTCCAATTCGATGTTCAAAATTTAAAAGGTCATATTATGAAACGTTAGGCCAAACCCCCTAATTTCCTCTTTAAATTCAAAATCCAATTACCAAAACAAAGGTATATTCATGAAATATAACTAAAACACAATAGAGAAAATTTACCCCAATTCATATGGTGACATTTGCTTTAAAAATCGCCTCAATCTGAGCTTGAAAATGTTAAAATGAAGCCAAAATCGCGAACCCTTGTATTTATCATTGTGCCTAGTACTTTCGCACCTACGACACATTAGCCGCTTCTGCAGCGTCGCTTTTGCGACCAAAATCACGCTTATGTAGAGAAACACTGGAGAACTGCCTTCACATCTGCTCACGCGTAAGTGCGTGCCCAAGAATCACTTATGTGCTGCCAACCACTTATGCGCTCAACTCACCGCATCTCCGCTTTCGCAGATGTGAAGCGAACTCCGCTTCTGTGGACTCTTGCTCCCAGCAACATTTCCGCTCCTACGATCCCTTCGTCGCTTCTACGACCATCGCACATGCGCTAACAAATCGCAGGTGCGGCCACACCAGAACCAGCAATTAGCAACATTGAAAAATATTATCTGAAATCATTCTGAAACACGTCCGAGCCCCTCGGGACTACGTCCAAACATACCAACAAGTCACATAACATAACACGAACCTACTCGAGGCCTCATAACACAAATAAAACATCGAAACGACGAACCACACCTCAAATTAAAATCTATGAACTTTGAATTTTTAATTTCCAAAACTCGCGCCAAAATATATCAAATCATCCCGGAATGAACCTAAATTTTGCACACAAGTCCCAAATGACATGACGAAGATATTATGATTCCCGGACCTAACGAAACCATCAAAACTCTGTTCCGGGGTCAAATTCACAAAAAATAAACTTGGTCAACTCTTTCAACTTAAAACTTCGACAATGAAATTCATTCTTCCAAACCGGTTCCGAATAACCTGAAAAAGAAAACCAACGATTCACATAAGTCATAATACATCATACAGAGTTGCTCATGCCTGTAAAATATCGAGCGAAGTATAAATTCTCAAAATAACCGGTCGTGTCGTTACACAAAATTTCCAACCGGTTTCGGTCAGTATATGCCTTATTTCAGATCCAGACCGGGACTTTTTCTCTCTTTCTCTATTTCTCTCTATCTTTCTCTCCCACCTCCATACTTATATTCCCCTGCTCCACCAATTTTTCCGGCCACTTGAAGCTCGCCGCGTCTTTCTCCAGCTCTCCCTGCCCGTCCCACCGCCGACCACCATTTTCCACCGTACCTAAACCAGCTAGGTAATTTTTTCTATTTTCCTTTTTTGTTTTATGATATTATAGTTTGTTAATGTTTAGAACTTAAAAATTGATTTAGGATTTGGGATGGTGATTTTATATGTGTTTAGGTGCTACATTTTATTTATTTAGTTTATAGCCCATGAAATTTAGTGATCTTTTAGCATTTTGTTTTAGCAAATATACCACTAAGATGGTTGCTTAGTGGTATTTTTTATTAATAGTAACAAAATCCAAATACAAAATGTTAGGAGGTATCACAAAGTGAAGAAAATTAAAAGCATGAAAGTACATCAAGCATATTACCAAGATTGAGCATAGTACTCATCTTTGGTAGTATATAATGAGCTAACTCGAGCATAAGAACCCGAAATATCACAATTGGTCTAACTAACCCATGAATGGTTGAGTTCCAAATATGCACCAATTTTTTCATTGTAGCCGGTCTTCACACATGAATCTGGGCAATGCCAAGCTCCGAGCACTCGATCAATACACACCTCATAATGCTCCAAACAAGCACAAAATCCTGCCCTTACATGAAAGCTTACCAAAATATACGAAAAAGACATTGTCCATTTTGAAACAGTCATGGAGTTTGTGATTTGTCTTCAACAAATCGTGAATGATCCTTACATAAATCACTGATAACCCATTATATATGCCTTCCTAATGTGCTACAGTACCTGAGTGTGAGAAGCAGCTCCTCCAAAATGTAGCCATAGTTCCCGCAATTGCATAACAAAACCTAAGCCCAATTCTGGGCACTGTTGTCTTCACGCATGCATGTCTAGTAATTGTTCTTCCATTCTTTATGCTAATTGTTTATTGTATAACCTTAGAATATTTGAAAAAGCAGCAGTCATGACAATACACAATGCAAAAGATTTCAAGAATGCACCCTAGCTTCCAGTGACATTCCAAGTTACAAAGCTGCCATGTTTGAAGCTATTTCAAGTACTTATGCGATACACGAATAAGCTGAAATATGCAATGGTTACACCTATAGGGAATGAGAATCGAAGATGTTAATACCACCCTAACAGGTTTTGCCAAAGCATACAAGCCAGCTCTCCAATTTGTACCTGCAAAAAAAAGCAAACAAGGTTAGTGAACAAAACCTTCCAAGTCTCATCCCAAAGGATTTAAGTAGAAAGATCAATATGAGCTCCTTCACCAGACCTTACCCTATTTCCTTCAAACAACATCATCCTTGTCCATCTCCCAACAGCTACACCCACCTTGCACCTCTTCGCTATATCAGTCCACATCAATACTCTTGAGGTTTTGCATTTCTCACCCTAATATAGTGCAATTGTAATTTGTCAATGTTCAAGATCTTCATTCCTTTAACATCAAGATCAAAAAATTAAGGAGCCCGAATCATTATATTACTATCCAATGTCAAATTAGCTAGGTGGTCCCCTAATTGATTTCCTTCCCTAAGCACATAAGCAATGTCAACTACACACCTGTTCTTAACTGAGATATTTCTTCCACCACTGCCACAATGTTCCATGGAGGTTCCCACACTTCATCAACAACTATTTTCATCAATAACGATTCAGTCTCTATAACACAAGGTGGAAGCTGGGAGTTAGTTATGTACCTTATAGCTTCAAGGATAGCCCTAGCTTCAATAATATTGTTTGTCGCCTCAAAGATCTATTCTACTTGAGCATAAATAACATTACTAATTCCATATCTTGTAAAAAAATGCATAATAATACCTTCCATTTGTATCTCCACGTGCACCATACATATTACATTTCAACCATCCATCTAGTTGTAGTTGCCACAGGACCCTTATATACTTCAATTTTGGAATGTGTTGTTGTAGCTTGTCATGTAAATCTGACAAGTTTGATGTCACTCCTATGAAATCTATTCTCCTCATCTTTATTAGGTTATGAAGGTCAATAGAAATCAAGAAAATCAACCTATGAATAGACACAACATTCTCATGAATTCCTGAGTTTCTTTCCTTTCACAAATGCCACACAATCAATGATGGAATGGATTTATATGTAGTCCTCAAGCTTGTGTTTCCTAGATTCCTCCACAACTCGTTTATCACCCGTATTATATGCTTTTCATAAATTTTGATCCATGTTGGTCCACACAAGTACTTCCCTAGAAACATAGCTGCTGGAGATCTCAAGAAAATATGAGCTAGGGTTTTCTCACTAGGTTTCTACATCACTAACATTCTGATGTTTGAAAGTATCCAATCCTTCTCATGTAATTATCCAATGGTAGTTTGGCTTTCCGTAATCTCCATATGAAGAAAGAGATCTTGGAATGTAGTCCCTTCACCAATATAAACTTATATAACTTGTTCTCCTGCTTCCTCTTCCTTATGTATTGCCAAGTTGTCTTTACTGAGAATTGCCCATTGGATTCTAGTTGCCAATAAGCCTTATCCTTCAACTCTGGATTGTTTGGTGGTGATATTTTCTCGATAATGTGATCAGTTATGTCATCTAGTGGGATCTCCCTCAACAACTTCTCATGTCAAGCTCCATCTATCATCACATGCCCAACATGAATGATTGTTTCATCACACCAATTATCTGGGCCAGTAGCATGGTAAAGTGCACCAAGACCAGTCCAGCTATCTTACCAAAATTTTGCATCTCCTCTCTTCAACTTCCACCATATTTGATGTTCAAACAAATCCCTCATCTCTATCATCTTCTTCCGTACTTGAGATCCATTTCTCCAAGGTACAAACACCTCATTGATCTTTTTACAATATTTGTTCCTCATAAACTCAGTCGATAATGTTTCTTTTGTTCTAAATTTCCAGCACAACTTAGCATATAAAAGCCTTAAACACATCATGAAATGATCTAAAGTCACCTCCTCCTTAATCTTTAGGCAAGCACATTGTATCCCATGATACCCAATGTCTAGCCCTTCCATTTCCATAATTACTCCAAAAGAATCTAGCAAACATTCTATGCAATTCATTTATCACATATTTGGGTGGATTCATAACTGATAGAAGATGAATGGGCATACTCTCTAGCACATGAGCAATAATAATTGTCATTCCTCCTATAGAAAGAAGCTTGTCCTTCAAAGAATGTAACCTCTCTTGCACCATTAGCGTTATAACTTTATAGAATCTCTTCTTCCTTCTATTGTAAAAGATAGGGCATCCAATATATGTAAAAAGGAAAGGATGTCTCTGAAAAGTGGTGATCAAGTGCACAGTGTTGGCTTCTTCCGGAGGTGCATTTTCATGCATATAAAAAGATGATTTTCCTTGTTCACCTTCTTCCCAAAAGCAGCTTCATAATCTTCCAATGCATTCATAATCAATTGTATTACTCCAAAATGTGATGCGCTGAAGAGAATTGTATTATCAACAAAAGAAAGATAGTTTATGTGTTTACTCGATTTTGGCATCCCAAATCCAATGAGATTGGATTATCAAATAAATCATCTGAAGCTTTCCCTGGCACCTTAGCATCCAGTATAAACAAAGTAGGAGATAGAGGATCGCCTCTCTTTACTCCTCTTATTAATTTGAAGAATTCCTTAGCTTGCCCATTCAATAGCGTTGAATACCCATTATTGGATACCATCCGGTAAATCATATCAATGAAGACTTCTCCAAACGCCATTTGTCTCAATACTTTTGTCAAGAATAGCCAGGACACCGTATCATAAGTTTTGCCATATCAAGCTTGATCAATATATTTGATGGCTTGACTCTCTTTCTAATGTTAATGACTATTTCTTGAGTTAACAACATGTTCTCCACTATACTCTTACCTTAAATAAAATTAGACTAGTTTGGAGAAATTAGCGTAGGAAGTAACTCCACCAGTCTCTCATGTAACACCCTTGAGATGATCTTGTTTGAGAAGTTACACAAACTAATGGACCTCATATCAGAAAAGGTTGTTACATTCTTCTTCTTGGGCAATAGGACAAGGTTTGTGTTAGTAATGAACTTAGGCAATGAACAACTACAAAATAAGTCTTTGATCATATAAAGCACATCCTCCCCTAATACTTCCCAACATACATGATAAAGCTGGCTAGTGAAACTATCCGACCCACTTGCACTCTCACTATTTAACCCAAAGACATCCTTCTTCACCACCTCCAAGGTGGGTTCGGCCCAAAGAATATCATTATGCTCATCAGTGATCGTCTTTGGGATATGATTCACAATATCAAAATTTTGAAGCACACTATCTTCGGTGAATTGAGCCTTGAAGAACTCTAGTTCCTCTTCTGCAATATCATCCTGATCTTCAAGCCAAATCCCATTGTTATGTAACATTCTTGAAACCTGTCGTCTCTTCCTCTTGCCTTTAACCTGAGTATGGAAAATTTTGGTGTTTCTATCACATCTTGGAACCATTGCATCCACGCCTTCTGTCTCTATAACTCCTCATCTAATTGTAAATACCTTGTGAGATCAGCCTAAACCTTATGAAGTTTAGCTCTATTGTTGGCAGTTGGATTGAGCTCAAACTCCACTTCATGAACTTTAATAACATTCTTCAATGCTGCTATTTTCTTGAAAATATCTCCAAAAGTAACATTACTCCAAACAGACAATGGTTTTATCACATTCTTAAGTTGTGTTGAGAGATAATGAAAGGGTTTCCAATAATGTCAGTCATCCAATTCTTCTTCACCGCATCCAAAAATGTCTCGTGTTAGTCCAAAGAGAAACTTGAATGGTTTCATCACTTGAAAAACATTAAAATACATAATAATAGGAGAGAGGCATGATCTATTCCATATTTAATAAGATGCTCAACCTCCAAAGCTGGAAACAAGTCCTGAAATTGTTGATTAGCTAGGTACCTATCTAACCTCTTAAATATGCAAGCATCATCTAATCTTCCATTCCACCATGTGTATAGACTCTCTTTGAAACCAAGATCATATAGAGCACAAGTGTCTATACAATGAGCAAAGTCTTGCACTTCACAAAGATAAACTAGCAAGCCTCCATACTTCTCCTCTTCAGTCAAAATGACATTAAAATAACCTCCCACTAGCCAGGGTATTTCCATGTCAGAAGCTAAGTGATTCAAATAATCCCAAAGCTCAATTCATTCTATTTCATAACACTTTGCATACACTAATGTAAAAATCAAATGTTTGTCCAAAAATCTATGAAACAAATTGAGGGTAAGTTGTTGTTCCATGTCTATCATCATTTCCACTTCAATATCTTCATCAATAAATACCTAGATCTTCGCATTCATGTCTGCTAAGGCAGTGTTAATTCCCAATTTTCTCCTATATAGCTCCAATTTGTTAATATCTTGCCAAGCCTCCATAAGACCAACCGGATAGAAATTATACTTTCTATGAAGGTTAGTTAACATGTTGAAATCTTTTTGAGTGTTGATTGACCTTGCATTCCATAATAATGCAATAACATAGACATTATTTGTAATTGGAGACCCCACTCCTCTTTGGTTGTACCCTAACAGGTACAGTTTTCTCCGTTAGTTTCCTTGCATGTTTGGTCCCAACCTTCTTTTTGTCTACACTTCTTGGTGCATACCTTGCTGAGAAATTAACTGGAAGTTGGCTACTGTAGATTCCTCATCAACTTCTCTCTTGACTCTTCCAGTTCAGTTTGCTCATCAATAACAATTTGAAGTGCCAAAGGCTTTGGCTCGTGGTTATTTTCAATCATCCCCAGATCTTTTTGGCCCCTTCGATTTATGAAAATTCCCTTTTCCAATATACCATTTGTAACACTAAATATTTTTTCAGCTAGAATGCTAGGATCATGAACTGTAGGAGCAACAATTTGAATTGCATTGTTGCTTGTTTTTGTCCAGATTTTGAAGAACATGTCCTTGTTGCCAGGTCAATTTGTTGATATTTCTACTTTGGATCCTCCTTCAAAACCATTGAATTCATCTACATAGTCCTTAATGCTTCTGCACCACCCTAAGTTGAAGATCATACATTGATCCTAATGTAGGGTTTACCGTAGCTGGGATCGCAGAAATCATTGTTCCATTAGTTTCCATCACCTTGCCTTCAATTTTTTGTTGGTATGACTGTAACATATCCTCTAAAACCTTAATATTAATATTCTCATCTTGTCCACCACCTCAAAAATCCACCGGAACACGTTCAACATTATCAAAAACCTTCATAGAACCTCTAGGGTTTACTGTTCCATTAGCTTGCTTACTAGTTGATGCTTCAACTGGTGATCCTTCAATAATTTCAGCTTGTTCTTGTTGTTCTTTATCATATCCAGCTGATAAATTACCTTGCTTCTTGTTAGTGCCCTCATTGATCCCAACCCTAGTTTTTAGTAGACTAGGGTTTATTGTAGCAGTAATTAGGTCAGTTGTTTGGTTATCTTTTCCTCCTGCTTGAGAAATCTCTTCAGCATTATTTCCATCATAATTCATCTCCATACCCACACTTTGAGCTTAGTATTAGTAATGTTTTCCTTACCCTCACTTTGAGCTTCATTCTTCTTTGGACTTCCAATCCCAATAGTTGTAGGATTTATACTTCTTGCCTTATTTGCCTCATTTTTCACCTTGTTTTCTACTTCCAAAATTGTGTCCTTCTTCGCACATATTGCCTCTTCAATTTAACCTCCCTCTAATAAAGAAAACTTTTTAGTAGTTTGCACCCGAACACTTGTATTATGCTCCACATTAGTAACTTCTTTTCAAGATGCTTCCTTGCCCTTCTCCTCCTTATCCTTAGCCTCATTGTTCTTCTTTGGTCTATTGTATCTTACTTAAGTCCACCTACCATTAGGGTACCCAACTATAATACCACTAGTTAGTAACTTAACTGGTGGTGACATGTTATTCAATTTCTCCTGCTTCTTATCATCAACCATTTCTTGCTCTTGCTCCATGTTGACATGCCCAGTTTGCTTTGAATTACTATTACTATCCATCAATTCTGGATGCAATCTCCAGCATTCCTCCTCATTGTGGCCTTGTAACCTACTTTCCTTGATTATGAATGCATTCATAATAAATCTTTATCCATTTAGACCTTTTTCCGCAGTAGCTTCATTCACAATATCCATACGTACACCCTTAGGTAGCTCAGCTAAAAGATCAACTTGTTCTTTCACTCTTGCACAACTTGCCTTGTTTTATTGATAGTTTCCGTATCTAATGCAAATGTTTTCCTACTACTGAGGCCAAGGAAAATAAACATACCTTTACAAAATAAGTAGGCAACAAATTTGGAAACGAAATCAATGTCATTGCAAAGGAGTTTCTTCACCAAGCTTTAACTTAGCATCATAAATCAAAGGACGTATTTGGTATTGGTACCGATATTGATTTCACATAATAAGCACCCTTAGAAGTTAAATTACATAATCTTCCTATAGTTTCAATCTAATTAGAACATGCCTATCCCTCAAGAAACCTACATTACATTAACATTAACTCCACATTGAGAAGGAACTATTCCATGTAGTTCTTGTAGTTCAGGCCACCTGTATAAAATGTTACCAATCACTGCATATTGAAGACCTTTAAAAATGTTCATGCGATTTACTTCTACTTCACTCCACTTAATGATCGGTTCTCATGTAAAAAACCGAATAGGTTTAACTGGAACAGGTACTACTTTTGAACTAGGGTTTACGTGCATCGGCATGTTTAATAAACCTGGCTTCAATAAATTGAAGAAGTCTAGGGGATGTAAGTGTTTGGATTAGCATTAGGAGATGGTATTGTGGCTTGGGGAGGCAGACCAACCATTCAGGATGGCTGGCCGCCGGCCATATTGGCCATGGGAGGAGCTCGCAGTAAAATCGCCTACTTTGCTAGAGCTAGGGTTTCATTCCCAACTTAATCCCCTTAGATGAACTATGATTTTTAGGGCCTAGTTTACAGACCATGAAACTTTCTACTTGTTAGTTAGACTTCAATCTTTATATTGTATGTTGAAATATACTGATATTACATTCACTAAAAGTTAAAGGAAGTTTAATTTGCACTTTAAACTATGAACTTTTTGGGATAAATTTACAACTTAAATTAACATTTATTCATACATTAACAATGTATTAATATGTGTTTGCTACAACTTTAATTGGCAATTTGTGTTTCTTGTGATGAATTAATAAATGATGACATTGTTAGCTATATTTTGATTTGTTTGTTAGAGTTTCATTGGAATGATAAATCTTTAATTATATTTGTTTCAGCTTCTTGTAATTTTATATGTAGTTTTTAAATTATTATTAAACTTTTAAATAAGGTTTATACATGCTTCTTGAATTTTTTTAATATTTAGATTTATATTTTCATTATAGGTTAATTCAAGTTTATTGAGTAATATGAATTACTATGCAATTTAAATAATAAAGTTTGAATCTCAAAGTGCAATGTGAATCAAGTTTAGATTGAATATTAATACCTAATATGGTAGTGCATATGTTAATAGTTATGTTAATATCTCAAGCTCGTTTTATATCTTTTGTAGATGGAACATCGTAGCTGGATGTATAATAGAAATTACGCTGATCGTCAAGGATTGAGGGGAGATTTTGTTCAAGGGGTTGATGTGTCCATTAGGTATGCAATGTCACTTACGGAATTCCAAATTGATTATTCGATTAGGTGTCTTTGTGTGAAGTGAAAATGTATATAATTGTTAAAATCAGACATGGTTAAGACTCATCTTTATAGTAGGGGACTTATAGATAAATATTTTATGTAAACTAATCATGGTGAGAACAATGGTAGTGATAGTATATTTCAAAATATGATTGTTGGTGAAAGTAGTAGGTCAATGGAGAATAATGCTCACAATTACGGATTTCATAATATGGTTGTGAATACTTTTGGTATGCACTCCGGGTTTGAACCCGATGAAAGTGTTGAACAAGCTCCTAACGAAGAAGAAAAATGTTTCTATGCACAATTTAAAGTTGCTAGTTGTACACTAAGTGAAGGGAGTAAACACTCAAAGTTGTCTGTTGCATTTAGATTAGTAAGTATTCAATCTGATTGGATATTTCTCAAGAAGTTATGGACTCTTTCATTAGTCTTATGAGTGAACTAGTTGACTGAAATATCAACTTACCTGCTGGTTTCTATAAGGCTAAAAAATTGATTTCTAAATTAGTCTTGTCATCTATGAGAATTGATTATTATGAAGATGGCTGCATGTTATATTATAAAGATGATGTAGAGTTAGAAACGTGTACGTCTTTTGAAAAGCCTCGTATTAAGTGTCGGTTTCCAGCGGAAAGAATGTTGTTATGAAGTCAATTCATTATGTTCCTCTTATACTTGGTTCAAGAGGTTGTATGCATCGATGAGTTACGCTCCTCATATGAGATGGCACTATGAAAAAAGAAGGTTGCCTGGTGTTATGTGTCATCTTTCATATGGAGAAGGTTGGAAGTATTTTGATAGGACTTATCCGTAATTAGTTAGTGAACCTAGGAATATTGTTTGGGTTTTTGTGCCGACGGATTCACGTCATTTTCTGTCTCTACGACGCCCTATTCATGCTGGTCGGTCTTTATTATACCTTATAATCTACCACCTGAGTTGTGTAGGACAAGTCCATATATATTTTTAATTGTATTATCCCTGGTCCCCGTAATCCAAAAAGTTTGATAGATGAATATTTGCAACATTAGATTGATGAGCTAAAACAATTGTGGTATGATGGTGTCGAAACATATGACATATCAACTAAAAAAAATTAAACTTGCACGCTATATGGACTATTAATGATTTTTCAGCATATGGAATGTTGTCTGGATGGATTTTTGCTGGAATTAGCCTATCCTTACTGCTTGAAAAATGATAAAGTGTTCACTTTAAAACATGGCCGCAAGCAACCATGGTTTGATTATCTTCATCGGTTCTTGCTAGAGGATCACGAGTATCGTTATATGAGAAATGCATTCAGAAAGAATAAAGTTAAACTTAATTTTTCACCTCCAATATTATCGGTTCTGAAAATCTGGGACAGGGTTCAAAACATCACAAAAGTTACAGAAACTACATCTTCCGAATTTCCTATATATGGTGTTACTCATAATTGGACAAATGTGTTACTCATAATTGGAAATCATGGAATGATTTGGGTTATTATTCGTGACGAATGTAGTGCACATGGAGTAGGCATTTGTTCGGTTGCGTTAAGTCATGATTACTTCTTTGGGTGTTGTTGTGCTACTGGGGCACATGTCGTTTGGCCTGTTTGGGTGGCGGAATTGAGATTTGGGCAGAATGGATGACTCTCGAGAAGTTCTAATGGATTCAAGATTTATATGTTGCAATTGTGAGTTTTTCTGGATTGGTATATGGCTAGGATATGAGATTTACATTGCATAGTGTCGAGACTCGTGGTATTTTTCTATATCATTATGGATTCCACATTTCAGTATCATGGAGGTAAATGAAATAGTTTTAGGTTCACATAAGGTGTCTTTAGAATCAGTATCTCGGTTGTGGTACTTTTGGGGTTCTGTCACGACCCCAAATCTAAAATGGTTGTGATGGCACCTATCGAGGTACTAGGCTAGACAAATTTAATAGAAATATCATAAGGTTCCCATTTAATACGTAAATTATCCTATGTTTCATAATAATTTCCACTTTTAAGCATTTCAAACAAAAAAAATGATCGTAATGTCTAAGCACAGCCCCAACATCTGGAGTCAACCGTCATGAGCATCTAAGAAGTGATACAGTCTAATACAAATTCTCTACTGCAACAAGTCGAGGAAATAAAGTAAAATGACAGAGTAGGAAGGAGAAAGAGTAGGCTGCAGACGCCGAGCAGCTACCTCACAATCTCCAAACAATGCTCCAAATGGGGTGGCTCAACTATCNTCCCCAAACATGGCATACTTCCCATAATATAATATAAACCTAAAAAACATAGGACATCTTATAATTTCAAATGAAATACGCGGCATAATAGTCACCACGAGATGGACCAAGTCACAATCCCTACCGGTGCACGCCCACACGCTCGTCACCTAGTATGTGTGTCACCTCATTTACCAAAACAAAGTGAAGTACCGGGGTTTATGTCTAGATTTACAATTGTTACCTCACACCGGCCCGAAAACTACTCCACGATGCTCTTGCCTCTCGAACCTGCTCCCAAATGCTCTGAGTCTTTCAAGATTAGATTAATAACATCAAAATATGCTAGGAAGACGAAACCCATTCAAAAATCATCACAATTGGGCACAAATCCCGAAATTGGAAAAACTCGACCCCGGGCCCACGTCTCGGAATCCGACAAAATTTACATCACAAGAATTCTCATCCTCCCACGAGTCTATACATACCAAATTCATCAAAATCCGACTTCAATTACCCACTCAAATCATCAAAATAATTTCTCAAACTTTCCTCCCATTCTTCCCCAATTTCTACTCAAATTCTTCAAATTAAATGATAAAAATCTATACTAAATCATGGAGCTAAACCAAATGTGACTGAAGAACACTTATCTCAAGAACCCCACTGAAAATCCCTTCAATTTCTACCTTCTCCCGAGTTCTCTAATGGGTTTTATGGTTTTGGACTTACCTCGTTTATCTACTTAAAGTTTCTGCCCAGGGAATTAGTCACACGCGATCGCGATTCAGTGAGACTCGAACCCACGCGATTGCATACTCCCTTATGAAATCGCATAGCACAACTTTCCCAGACCCCTCTGCTAAGCTTACACGATCGCAAGAACCCCTACGCGATCGCGTAGGAGAAAAACATAGCCAAAACACCAGAAACATCTGCCAGCATTCAGGACCAAAAATTGATCCGTTAACCACCCGAAAATCACCCGAGGCCCTCGGGACCTCAACCAAACATGCCAACACATCTCATAATCTTATTCAAACTTAGTCGAGCCTTCAAAACACCAAAAACAACGCAAAAATTTCAAATTCACCTCGGATTCAAGCCTATGAACTTTGAAACTTCTAAATTTCACCAAAGATGCTGAAACCATCCAAAACACTTCCGATTGACCTGANGCAACAAGTCGAGGAAATAAAGTAAAATGACAGAGTAGGAAGGAGAAAGAGTAGGCTGCAGACGCCGAGCAGCTACCTCACAATCTCCAAACAATGCTCCAAATGGGGTGGCTCAACTATCACTCTGCTCTGGTACCTGAATCTGTACACAAGGTGCAAGGAGTAATGTGAGTACGCCAACTCAGTAAGTAACAACCATAACTAAAGACTTGAGTGTAGTGACGAGCATTTAAATCATAATTTCACAAAATATGTGCCAATAAATGTAAATAAATTGGGTCAAGGTCTACATCGACCATATACTTCACAAATTCTAGTTATCCGTTCAAAACTTTTGTAAAACAGTAATTTTCTTTTATTAAAGGGCTCAGTGTAAAGAAGAGTTAGAAAATAAGGAATTTCACAATGTAACAACCTCTCAGGCACAGTGCCACTCATAAGTAAGATCTCTCAGTCACTCGTGACCCCATTATCAGTATTCAATGTTTACACTCAGCACTCTCACTCCACAGGTACCATGTATCCACACAAACTGTTGCGGCGTGCAACCCGCTCCACATAACACATGTTGCGGCGTGCAACCCGATCCAAATAATATTATATATATATATATATATATATATATATATATATATATATATATATATATATATATATATATATNCATCTCATAATCTTATTCAAACTTAGTCGAGCCTTCAAAACACCAAAAACAACGCAAAAATTTCAAATTCACCTCGGATTCAAGCCTATGAACTTTGAAACTTCTAAATTTCACCAAAGATGCTGAAACCATCCAAAACACTTCCGATTGACCTGAAAATTTGCACACATATCCAAAATGCCACTACGAACCTGCTCCAACTTCCTAAATTCCATTCCGACCCCTATATCTTATTTTCGACTGCCGATCGAAAATCGCCAAAACTAACTTTCGCCAATTCAATCCTAATTCTACACCGGGCATCAAAACCACATTCCGAACACACTCCTAGGTCCAAAATCACCCTAACGAAGCTATTTGAACCATAAAATCTACATTCTGAGGTCGTTTACCAATAAGTCACCTGTTGACTTTTCCAACAATTAAACCAAGTTAAGAGACTAAGTATCTCATTTCTCTCCAAAAATCGCTTCAAACCCGAGCCAACCAATCTAACACAACATAATGAAGTTAAACCACATATAATGAAGCAGAAATGGGGGAAATAGGTCTATTACTCTAGGAACGACCGGCCGGGTCATTACAGATTCTTAAGAGGGAATTCAGCGGCTTATGGGTCTTATGGTGGTGTGGTTCTATGGTATGATTCGTGGGGTGAGTTCTGGTTAAGGATCATGGTGTTCTAGCAAAGACGAGTATTAACTTAAAGGAAAATCTGAAGAAACTCAGAGGAAACAGGACAACTTGGCACTAGGTTTAATGAGTATGGTAATGGTATGCTCGGTCTTTTTGGTTCTTACGATGTAGTGACTCTCTACAGGTGTTTCGTGGCAATGCTCTTGGGTTATGGTCACCTGTGTGGATTGGTTGAGTTAGACGGATTCGGTTTTGATAGCTTGGTTATGTGCAAATGGATTTCAAGAGTTCTGTCACGCCCCAAACCTGGGGAGGCGTGACAACGTGGTATCAGTGAGAGTGGTGTCCTAGGAAGCCTACAAAGCCATGCCTAGTAGAGTCTCACTTATGGGTGTGTTGTGCACCACATTTATATCTGAAAGGCTATAGTGCATTTAGGAAATTTTACCCTTCTTTTATTCCTAGATCGTGTCATAGAGCTAAGTCGTAAGAAGTCAGTATGAAGCTTTTGCCAGATTTTGTACGCACTAGAGCTCCAGGTATCACAATAGAGCTTTAAGGCGCAGATGTAATTTCTAGTTATGCGGAAGGGAGGTCATAAAAGAAACAGAAGATACGATGTGAGATTGAAAGGTAAGTAAGGTAAAGGTGAAGAAGATATGAGATACTCAAGTACAAAAGGTTGTGAATAGTCGAGCAGATAGAGGTTGGGTTATAAGTTAGTTTACAGAGGAGATCCTAGCAAAAGTTTTGTAAATCTCTAAGAGTTAACATTCGAGGACGAATAGTTCTAAAGGGAGGAAGGATGTTACATCCCGTAATTTGTACGTTGGATTTATCATAAGATAATTGACATAGGTTCAAGGATAAGACTATTTTTGAGGTTATAATTATTTATGCTATTTATAGCAAGTGATAAGTATGTGTCTTGAAGGTCATAGGGTAAACGAGTTGAAAAAAATGAGTTTCCTCGAAGTTTGACAATTTGGGGATAAAATATGGTCCAAGCTATAATACCTCATATTCATGGATTAGTTCCATACAAGGTACCACATAACCATGATAGTAAGATTTATAAGGTGTGTTAAAAGTGAGTAGTATTATAAGTAATTTGAGATAATTCTTAATTATGTGGATAATCGGGTAATTATTAATGTTAGTGGGAGATTAACACTTAATTAAGATGATTGGTGGTTAATTGTTGGGAATGGATAACAAGCAACATGGAATCCCAACCTTCAAAATGATAACTCTTAATTAAATTGAAAGGTGGCAAATTAAAGGCATGTGGTTAAGCCACCACATGAAGTAGGCCTACATCTATTCAAACACAAATTTATGACCATTTTACATTTGGCCTTTTAGATCTTCAAGAGATTCAAATATAGTGATCTTTCAATTACAAAGTCACGTTAGTATATCTTGAAAGAATATATATCATTTTGGGGTATTATCAGTTTTAGCTCCCGCCAGAAACTATTTACATATGGTAGTCAAAAAAGTGTATAAAATTTATATAATTTTTTTATATTACATACTAAATGTATATATATACAAAAAATATACAACTTTTATATATTTTTCAGCTATTATTTTTAAAGCGGCTATACAGTCTCATTTTTTCTAAATTTCCTACTTTAATACCAAATAAACATGATGGAGCACTTGGTAGGCATTTGGTTTAAGTTACCGTTGTGAGTGAATTTGGTGCGATCTCATTCTTGGAAAGCCTATTATAAACATTCACCCTTCATTTGGTATGGAGAAGGAGTTAACTAATGTTCAGCACCCTTAGATAAGGATAATTCTTTGGGAATTCATGCCTTGAGGATAATTCTTTTGAATATGATCCAAGTTTGAATGTTCATCTACGACCTTCTTGAGTTCTTATGAGAAATTAAGGTATGTAAAGTCTTCCTTCTTTCTTTTGTCATGATCCAAGTAACGATACGTAAACGTAATGCTATTTCATAAGCGTTTCTATCCTTAGCAGTTAAGGATGTCTATGTTATTCATTCATGTAAAATGATATTCAAGCATGCCTAAGTATGTCCCTAAGTCCCTATTGAGGTATATGATAGAGATGTTAATGTTTTTAATATAGTGATATATGACAATTCATGCATTTACCATCGGCTACAGCCGGTCGGGTAATTACCACTGGTTAGGCAGTTATGTATCATTATTTACCACCGGTTGGGCAGTCATGCATATTCATTACAACAGTGCAACGGCTGGTTGGGCAGACATGCATTTTCATTCACCACCGTGCTACGGCCGGTCGGGCAGTTACCACTGGTTGGGAAGTTATGTATCATTATTTACCACTGATTGGGCAATCGTACATGTTCATTTACCACTGCTCTACGATCGGTCGGGCATTTACCACTGATCAGTTGGGAAGTAATGCATCATATGATATGGATAATAGTCTCAAAGAGAAGCATTATATATATAAGTATATTAAGTATGCATATGCGGTGGCACTTCAGAAATTTGGGTTGATTCTTATATGTCTTTAATTAGTATTGACTTATTGTTATATTTCAGTTCTGCCTTACGTACTCAGTACATTATTCGTACTGACGTCCTTTGTTGGGGACGCTGTATTCATGCCTGCAGGTATAGATAAACAATTTGACGAGTCCTCATAGTTGACGAGATTGGCATTCAGCGAAGGATCGACAAGACTCCACCTCGTTCAGCGTGCAGCCGAGTCTATGAGTCATCGTGTCAGAGTTTTTCTACACACTATGGGTAGGCCGGTACCCTGTCCCATTTGATGTCGCATAATCTTAGAGGCTTTGTAGACAGAGATTCATTCTGTACAATATGTCAGAGGCCTTGACGGCCCATATGTATTCATGTTTTAAGAAAGATAGTTCATTGATACAGTATTTTCTCACTTATAGTTATACATTACGAGTTATGGCGCACTTATAGTTATATGTTACGAGTTGCGGCCATGTTGGCCCATGATAGTTATAAAGGAAAAAGAGTTACATAGTGGTTCGCTCGGGCCAGTACGGCACCGGATCCCATCCATGCCTCCCCAGATTCAAGCATGACAAGTTCTCAATGGTTTCTACCACGGTTAGAGGTGTATATTTCCTACCGGCATGAGGAACATGTTATGTATTGTTTTTTCTCCTGGATGGGATCAAACGGCAGGTTTCTGACTGATCGGGTATGTGTTCTGCTGGTGACTCTAAGTTGATAATGAGATCCTCTTACTTTTAATATGATGGCATGATTGATGTGGTGTGTTGTGTGGGATTAACAATGGCATGTGAAAGATCACAGTTCAGTTTTGAAAGGAAGGTCATGAATTCTTAGGCAACATGTACAGTTTCATATGACTAGGTGAATGATATTAATATTTTGTATTGCTTGAGAAGAGTGTACATTTTAGAAGGGGCACTGTGTTTTGGCTTGCTGATGCTTTATTAGTATTATGATACTTGCTTGGTTGATCTATTGCTGATATTCAGATTTTTCTATGTGGACCGGAAGAATCATAGAAGTATTCCTTGTGGGATGATCGTGTATGGGAGATGTGTTAGACATTCGGGCAGTGGAGTTGGGAGCTGATACAGTGATTCATGTGTTATATGGATTTGGAGATTTGGAGTTCTCAAAAATAGATTGTCTCATGGTTGTGGACTGTGAAGATGTGGCCAAATCTAGGATATGATAGTATGTTTTATGGATCAGTCAGTGGACTTTCGGGGGGTTTACATATCTATTTGTGGGTGACCAGAGTTGATCTTGGGGCCATTGGTAGGCTAATGTGGATGTGTATTCTACACCAGGTCAGATTGGTTGACTTTGTACTGCTACTGTTGAGGGATGTGTCATTCGGTTAGAGTTGATCTTACTCGTGTTTTGGTATGATCTATGAGTTACTCCTCTATGCTACGAGAGATTTTGATTTCTAGGCTATATGCACACATGGTACGTTTCTATTTGGGCCTTATAGAGAGATTTTTGAGATGGATGGATATTAGAGTGTTGTATAATTGACTGCGCATTTGATTATGTTCTTTTCGGACTGTGGGATTGTCTTATTGCTTCCTCCGTGACTATGGTCATGCACCTTGGGTATTAATGTCGAATTGCATGTGGTTGTTGATTTTGGGCACAACGGCTTGAGGTATTTCATATGGACCAGTGTTTGGATAGATAGGGTCACGTATTGCAACGGAGTTATGTCGAGATATGGTCCTTTGTGTTAGATTCATGTGTTTTGGTTCTACGGTGTGTGATGAGTTCTTAGAAGTTGCATTGTGGTAGTACTTATTGAGCTAGGATGGTTCTCTCATTTGAGTCATTTTCCATGTTTGAGTACACTTGAATTGTTGTGTATTGGTGCACGTTTTGTTGTTTTTTGTTTTGGTATGACATGTCAGTAGGGCGGTTGTATTTAACAAGTGGGGTCGTCAGACCTAAAACGGGTGCTATTGGATCTGATGGAGGTATATTTGGAAGGATATTATCGGAAGTCGGCATAGAAATTGGCTATAGTATTGTCGAAAGAGAGGGAGTTCCATGACTTGTTGATCTGATAAGTGGTTATGAGTTCCTGCATGTTCCTTTCATCATCAACAGTGTACGAAGTTTTAGAACAAGGTTTTGTTTGATATAAGGTTTATTACCGGTATTGGGTTGTTTTGAGCAACTACTGTGTTCGTAAATTCTACTATGAGTATGCGAGTCATGTGATGCATCATGAGAGTACATCTTGCATTATGGTTATGGCTTGATACATCTTGTTCAGACTTATACAGTTTGTGGGTGCGATATTCGGGTCTTGTAGCGAATTCCAGATGTTGGAAATTAGGTTCCAAAGTTTATATGCTAAGGGTGAATTAAAGAACTTCAATTGTGTTGTGTTGTCAGGTGTAACGACCGAACAAATCATTTCAAACATTCACACTCTGCTCGGTAGTTTGCGGGCAAGAGTAGCTCCATATGAGGTTTTATGACTTATGCGGATCGTCGGTTTTGGGTTTCATGTTATTCAGAATTGATTTGGAAGAATGAGTTCATTGTTGAAGCTTTAAATTTGAAAAAGTTAACTAAGTTTGACTTTTCAAAAATTTGACCCTGGGACAAAGTTTTGATGGTTCCGTTAGGTCCGGATGGTGATTTTGGACTCGGGTGTAATCCCAAATTTGCATTTAGATGTTTCTGGAGTGTTTCGGCACAAGTTGGAAAAAATGGAAATTGGGAGGTTTGGAAAGTTCATAAGCTTGACCGGAAGTTGACTTTAAGGATGTCAGATTAGGATTTTGGTTCCGAGAATTTTTATAGCTTTGTCCTGTCATTTGGGACATGTGTGCAAATTTTGAGTCCATTCCAGGATGATTTGATGCGTTTCAGCGCGTGTTTTGTAAATTTGAAAGTTCAAAGTTCATAGATTTTGATTTGGGGTGTGATTCGTCGTTTCGATATTTTTATGTGTGTTTTGAAGCCTCAAGTAGCTTCATTTCCGCACCTGCGATTGATGTTACACAGGTGCAATGGCCGCAGGTTTGAGCCATGTGTCGCAGATGGGCATGAAGTACTTGTTGGAGGTCATCGCATATGCGGAGTAAAATCGCACCTCCGAGTGCGCAGGAGCGGAAATTGTTACGCAGCTGCGAGGGGGTCGGCTGGTGAGTGTGGTCGCAGAAGCAAAGTTTTGACCACAGATGCAGTGGTCGCATTTGAGACAATTTGACCACAAATGCGGAAGTGCTGGGCAGAATGATAAGTACAAGGGTTCGCGATTTTGGCTTCATGTTGACATTTCCAAGCTCGGATTGAGGCGATTGTGGAGCAAATTTCATCGCAAGGATTGGGGTAAGTGTTCTGTACTCGGTTTTGATTATATTCCATTAATATATCTTGGATTTTGGCTTTTTGTTGATGATTTCTAAAGAGGAAATAGGGGGGTTTTGGCCTAAAGCTTCATAATATGAATTTTTGAATTTTGAACACCGATTTGGAGTCGGATTTGAGTGAAACTAGTTTGGTTTGACTCTAATTGATTGGGCTGTCGTATTTTGTGAGTTTTTTCGGTTCCAAGGTGCGGGCCAAGGTTGGGCCTTTGGGCAAATTTCGGGTTTTGATTCAAGATTTGACGTTTTTCATTTGGGATTGGTTTCTTTAGCATTGTTTGATGCATTTGAGTTGCTTTTGGTTAGTTTCGAGTCGTTCGAAGGTCGGAACATACGAGAAGGAATTTTTGGAGCATTTCTTGGCTTGCTCGATATTGGTATTGGCTCATTCAAGCTAAATAACTCTTCTAAACATAGTGTTGAGGGTATCAAACCCCGCATTACGTGTTATGTGATTTGTATTGAGGTGACTCACATGCTAGGTGACGGGCGTGTGGGCATGCACCTTGTGAATTGGGACTCTGTTGTTCCCATGGCACTGTATAGTGGCCCTACTTTTGTTCATATATATTTTTTCACCATGTGATATAGTAATTGTGCTGTCAATCATGCTAGAATCATGTATAGACTTATGCTGATACTGTTGGGACTCATTGAGGTCATTTATGTTGTTGAGTTATATTCTTTCATTGTTTTATATACTCAGTCACACGCATTCATAAGCATATCATATCTCGGTCTCTGCTGTTATTTATTGATACATCACATCATCATAGTCGGGCTAGTTTCATGACATTGTGAGCCCGAGAGAGAGAGAGAGACTGGAAAGATTAATGACTGAGTGAGGCCGAGGGCCTGATTGTGAGGATATTTATGGGATCGGGCTGCATGCCACAGTATGATTATTTATGGTATCGGGTTATACGCCGCAGCATGTTTATTTATGGGAGCGGGCTGCATGCCGCAGCATGTTTGATATAGGCTGAGGGCCTCATTGATTTATGCCATGATTGTCTTGATATAGAGCTTGGGCTGAAGGAGCCCCTCCGAAGGCTGTACACACCCCCAGTGAGCACAGGTACCTACTGAGTGATGATTGCCCGGGGGGATGTATATGAGTTACTGGGAGGACTAAGTGAATTGATGCTCTGAGAGATTGCATATGGTTTTATCATTGAGTTGCAACGCATTTGATATGCACATTTGGCGTACATGCATAGAAATGCATTTTTCCTCGTGTTATATAGTATCCTATCATTCATGACTTTTTAGACACATTGGTATGTGGGTACAGAGAGGTGTTTTTTCACTTGATATTTGGAAAGAAAAATGAAACTTCTTACTTATCCTTGAAAAGATTTTGAGACAAATCACAGTTTTTCAAACTTAATTGTATTTTTTGCATTTTCGGCAAAAGAACTGAGTTCCACTAAAATATTTGAAAAGCATGCCTATTTTTCTGAAACTGTGAACGGGCTGAGCCTTTTTACTTCTGAGATACCCCCTTACTTCTTATGCTATGCTGTAGTGAACTATTGTAGAATACCGGTATGAGAACCGACCTTGTGATAATTCATCACTGCTTTCAACCTAAGGTTAGGGTTGTTACTTACTCAGTACATGATGTCAGTTGTACCGATACTACACTTCTGCACATTGCGTGCAGATATATATTGTTGCTGAGGCTGTGTTCGATGGTTGCTAAAATTAAAGATGTACATGCGTCTTTGTTGCAACTCTCCCTGTTGTTCGGGGTAGCCTTCGATTAGAAAGTTCTATTTATCTACTTCTCAAATAGACTATGTATTTATTTCATTTCTGCTTTGTAAACTCTATTCGTAGAAGCTCATGATTTGTACTACCACTCCTGGGCAAATGTATAGGATTTAGGTAATTTCTTTGATTAAATTGTCCTGTTGAATATTATCGAAGTGGGTAAATGATAATAGGCTTACCGAGCGGGTTGGATTAGGTGCCATCACGACTAGTGAATTTTAGGTCGTGGCAGATTGGTATCAGAGCTCTAGGTTCATAGGTTCTACAAGTCATGAGCGAGTGTCCAGTAGAGTGTGATGGCCCAAAGGGTCATCTTATGACTTAAGACTCTATTCCGAGCTTGTTAGACTTAAACACATTATTTGTATTCACCTCGATTTGTGTGCACAGTCTGGGCATGAATCCGAGAAGCCTTTATGTGAAAATATATGAAATAATTTTGTAGAGTTAATAATTTAATTTTTAGTTGACTTTGGTCAACGTTTTGAGTAAAAGGACCTGGACCCGTGTTCCGATGGTCCTAGGAGATCCGTAGTAAAATATGGGACTTAGGTGTATGCCCGAAATCGAATTTCCGAAGTCCCTAGCTCGATAAATGAATTTATGATGTAAATTTTTAAACTAAAATTTAAAGTAATTAAAGAAATTGATTAATGTTTGAACTTGTTGGTATCGGGCCCGTATTTTAGTTTCGGTGCACGGTACAGGTCTATTATAACATATATGTCATGTCTGTGAAATTTGGTGGAAATTGGAGTTTATTTGACGCGATTCAGACGTCCTGTTGAGAAAATAGTAATTTTGAAGTGTTCTTGAGAAATTCATGAGTTTTGATGCTAAATCTGTAGTTTTAGGTATTATTTTAGCGATTTAATCGCACGAGCAAGTCCGTAGGATATTTTTAGACTTGTGTGCATGTTTGGTTTGGAGCCCCAAGGGCTCGGATGAGTTTCGGCTAGGCTTCGGGATGTTTTGAACTTAGAGAAATTTGTTGTTTTGCTGTTGCTGGTGCGCAGAAATTTTGTTCTTCGCGATCGCAAAGCCTCTCATGCGAACGCGAAGTGTAACCAGGTTGAGGGAGAAATCCTTCTTCGCGAATGCGAAGTACTGGTCGTGAACACGAAGCACTTGGGGTGGTACCCTACGCGAACGCGACCAGCCTTCCGCGAACGCGATGAGTTATGAGACTTGAGGGAGGGGCGTCTCGTCTTCTACGCGCACGTGGCCACTGGGTTGCGAACGCGATGTCTTGGGAGGAAATGCCTTTCGTGAATGCGTGGAATGACTCGCGAACGCGAAGGCCAATAAAGTCAAAGCATCACGAACGTGACAGGTCCTTCGCGAACGTGAAAAAGACCTGCCCACCGATTAAAACAGAACCTAAAAACGGGAATTTGGCCATTCTTTCATATTTTCAAAATCAAGAAGGCTTAGAGGCGATTTTCAAGAGACAAGTTCTTCCCCCAAAGTATTGGTAAACAATTCTTAACAACTTTCTTCCAATTACCCCTTGTTTTTCATCAATTTACAACTAAAAATCTAGGGTTTTCATGGTAGAAATTGGGGGTTTAGGTATAATTAAGGAATTTTGAATAAATTGGAATTTATACCTCAAATTGAGGTCGAATTTCAAAACTAATTACATATTCGGGCTCGGGGGTGAATGGGTAAACGGATTTTGGTCCGAACTTCGAGTTTGGACCAAGCGAGCCTGGGGCCGATTTTTGTCTTTTGTTGGGAAAACTTAGGAAAACTATAATTATGCATTAAAGTTGATTCCTCTGGCGATAATTGATGATATTACACTAATTATGATTAGATACGAGTGGGTTGGAGGTGAATTCTAAAGGAAAAGTTGTACTTGAACAGTGAGTGGCCTGCGAAATTGAGGTAAGTGTTTGGTCTAACTTTGACTTGAGGGATTAGGGATCCCCAACTTGATTGCAATGTGAATTCCATGTGCGTGGCATATAGGTGTGGTGACGAGTACCTATGCGCCGCCAAAATTAATTGTTTAGCTTGTTCCCTTCACCGTTTCCAATTTATTATCTTCCTATCTTAATTTTTTCATGCTTATTGTTGTATCTATGTCTAATTGCTTCTTGCTAGATGTTGTTTCTTTATTAAAAGTATTAGTTGTTCTGTAGTTTCATTGTGTTACATTATTGGTTCAAGCTGGTTGGTCGGTGTTTCATAGTATATTTCGGTTGGTCTTGTTGTGTAGTATTAATTGGTGAAGTTTCATGATTGTATTGATTTCCGTTGGCTTTGGTTGAGGCTTAAATATTGTGGAGGATCGTGAACTAAATTGTGAAATACCTGTTCTTATTGTGTGATTGGTACTGATATGGTGGGATCGGGTTACACGCCGCAACAGGAGTAATAAGGGTGACTTATTGAGGAGGAATAAGGGTGGAATGTGATTGTCTGGTGGGATCGGGTTGCACGCTGCAACAAGGAGTAATAAGCGTTGATAGGTGGGATCGGGTTGCACGCTGCAACAGGAGGAATAAGGGAGATATATTGAGGAATAATAAGGGTGGACATGTGGGATCGGGTTGCACGCCGCAACAGGAGTAATAAGGGTGAATGTCCTTAGTGTTACTGATTATATGATGGTATCGGGATGCGCGCCACATCATTTTGTTGTTTATGTATTCTACCTTTGTTGTGATTTTATTATGTGACACTAAGACTCTTCTAAGAATTTGGTTATATCTGAGTACTGGCAAGATAGCTGGGTTTCGTATTTATTTACTACAAGTTACTGTTCTATTTCATTTTGTACTTCCTTTTTGCTTTATTATAAATTGTATGCAGGTTATGTTATAAAAGCCCAACCATAGCTTCGTTACTACCTCGTCGAGGTTATGCTCGGCACTTACCAGTACATGGGGTCGGTTGTACTGATACTGCACTCTGCACTTTCTGTGCAGATTTTGGAGTTGATTGTGGTTGATAGAGAGGTCGATTGCAGACATTCATTCAGGAGACCCAAGGTAGTCATGCAGGCGTCCGCAGGCCCTGGCGTCCCCTTCTATGTTCTACATTTTTTGTTTTATTTTCTTTCTAGATAGATGTACTTTTCTTTCATGCCAATATTTGTAGTTATTCATAGAACATTCGTGTATTGTGACACCAGTTTTGGGTGGTAGTAATAGTTTCAAGGTTAAGCAATATTTATTTAAATTCCGCATTTGTTATCACCTGATTTAGACTGTTTACTTATGTTCAATAAATTTTTAAACAAAACGGTTAGCTAAATTCTAACATTGGCTTGCCTAGAGAGTATGATGTTAGGCGCCATCACGATCATAATGGTTGGGAATTTGGGTCGTGACATAAAGTCTTGCGGATCGGTATGATGACGTCTATACCTATATTCGAGAGGCTACAGGACATTTAGGATATACTTCCCTTATCATGCGACATCGATTCATATTGAAGCGTAACTCTTGAATTCCTTCCACGCATTCGTAAGCGCACATGAGCGCTCGATATATCAGATGTGCCTCGACGGCTTGTAATTTCTATGGTTGAGGTGCGAGATGTGATCTTGGCATGCTAATGATGGGCCAGTCTGGAGGACTTGAGGCTGGGTTTTGTCTGTTGCTTGAGTACTGAGATTTAGATTGTGTGAGAACGTGCATTTGGGACTTATATATCTGTTTGTGTCCTTATTGGTGGGATTTGTGACTGGATGACTATGTGGTGAGTACGATTTGATTGTGAGATGTGTTCAGATTGTTCGAATGTGACAAGAAGAGTTTGTTAGAGATGTAGAAAGGACTATTGGGTGTTTGGATTTGATATGGATTTGTAGTTCAGTTTTGGAGTGAACTAATCTTCACGTTATGTTATGAGTTCGAACTCAGGAAGATAAAGTGATTGCGTAATAGTTATGGTTATGGAGGAGTATACGGAGATATCAGTTTGAGGTTAAGCAGGTGGGGTTATCTCCGACGAGGTGTCCTGTGGTTGTGTGATCCTTATGTTGTTTTGTATCGAGTTCTCCTTTACCAGTGTATGATATGTGTTGCAATTTGATTTTGAGTCGCTTAAAAGAGTTGGCATGACTGCTACAAAGATGAGTGCGAGAGTTGCAGAGGATTTGAAGTATTAGATGGTTTTTTTTACAGGAGCTCGGGAAGGATTTAGTTGAATCTTACCGCGGTATTATGGCAGTAATAGAGTATGGGCATTGTGAGTAATGGTTTGTTTCGATCTATGGCTTTGAGCCAAGTGGGGGAGTATGTTATCGACGAGTTGATTGCACGATTATGTGTTGTATTGGTTTCGGTTTGAGTTATACTGGTGAATCAGTTATGACTACAGTGGTTAAGATTAAGGTTGACTCGGGTAAGGGAATTTCTGGATACATGTTGTATTACAATCTATTGGTATATGGGGATCATGGAATAATTGAGTGGTAAGTTGTGAAGGACATAGTGTGCATGGAGTATGAAATTGCTCGGTTTCTTAGGAGCGTGGATTACTCCCTTGGGTGTTGGTGTGCTAATGGGACACACGTCGTTTGGTCCATTGGGTCAGTTTAATTGAGATTTGAGAAGAGTGGATGACCCTCGAGAATGGTTCTAATGAATTCAAACTTTATATGTAGCAATTTAGAATTTTGAAGTTTTGTATATGGCTAGGAGTTGAGAGTTACATTGGATGGTGTCGACACTCGCAGTATTTCTATATCGTTGTAGATTCTACATTTCAATATCAAGGAAGTGAAAGGATAGCTTAAATTCATAAAAGGTCTCTTCAGAGTGGATGTCTCGGCCGTGGTACTTTTGGGGGTGCTTAAAAAGGTATACAACGGTTTATGAGCATTAAGGCAGTGTGGTTTATGCTAGGGTCTCACGTGGTGAGTTTTGGTTGAGGATTGTGGTATTATGGCAAGAAGAAGAATCAATTTGAAGGTAATTCAGAAGGAACTCGGAGAAATAGGACAGCTTAGTAGTAGGTTGGATCGGCATGGTAATGGGTAAGATCGGTTCTTTGGGTGCTTATGATGTGGTGAGTTTCTACACGTGATTCGTGACAATGCTCTTAGGTTTTGGCGACCTGTGTAGCTTGGTTGAGCTAGAGGGATTTAGTACTGACAGTTTGGTTAAGTGAAAATGGATTTTGGAAAGTTCTTGATAGTTTCTACCATGATTTGATATGTATATTTCCTACTGGTGTGTGGGGCATGTTGCATATTGTTATTTCTCCAGGATAAAATCAAATGGAAAGTTCTTGGATAATCGAGTATGTAGTTGTTTGCGACTCGGAGTTGGTTTTGAGATTTTCGTATCTTTCATATGATAGCATAATGGGGATGGTATGTTTTGTAGTATTGAGAATTGCAGGTTCAAGGTCACAATTCAGTTTTGAAGAGGAAGTCATGAAATTTGTAGGCAGCATGGACGGTTTCAGATGACTAGGTAATGATGTTACTACTTGGCATGGCTTGATGAGAGTATATATTTCGGGAAGGGCAATGTGTTTGATTTATGGAAACTTCATTGGTTCTACAGCACTCTCCTATTTGATCGGCTGCGGATATTCAAATTTGGCTTTGTGGCACAATAGGATTATAGAGGTATTCCTCATGGTATGATCGTGTATGGGAGAAGTGTTAGACATTCTGGTGGTGGAGTTGGGATCAGATATGGTGATACGTTTGTTCTATATGTTTGGAGACTGGGAGTTCTCATGAGCAGATTGTTTCATAGTTGTGGGCCGCGAGGTTGTGGCCGAAGCTAGCTAATTGATAGTGTGTGTTGTGATTCAGTTATTGTGGCCTTTCGAAAGGTTATTTATCTATTTGTGGGTGACCAGAGTTGATTTGGGGGTCCATTGGTAGGCCCAATTAGGATGTGTATTCTACACCGAGTTGGATTGGTGAGCTCCATAATGCTATTGCTGAGGACGTGTTATTCAGTTTTTGGTAAGCTTATTCGTGTTCAGAAATGATTTATGAGTTACCCTTCTATGCTGCGAGGAGTTGTGATTCGTTGGTTTTGGGCACACATGGTGTGGTTCTATTGTGGTCTTATAACGGAATTTGAGTGAGATGAGTACTTGGGTATCGCATGATTGAGGGTGATTGGTTATGTTCTTCCGGGTTTTGTGTGGCATTGTATCGTCTGATTCTCCGTGGTTATGGTAATGCACTTTGGGTACTTGATGTCGAATTTACCGTGGTTATTGATTTTGAGCAAGGTGGAGCGAGGTACATAATATGGACCAGCTTTTGGATGGGGTCACGCATTCCAGCAAAGTTAAGTTGAGATATGATCCTTTGTGTTGGATTCATGTGTTTTTGTTCTCCGGTGTGTGCTAGCTCTAAGCATGGTTTTGTGATGGTACTTGTTAAGTTGGTAGAACAGTCCTCTCGTTTGAGGCATTTTCAGGGTTGAGTACATTTGGAATGTTGCTATTTGGTGCACGGGTTGCACGAGTTGTGGATTTAAGTTGTATTGATGTGTCATGTCACTAGAGTGATCATGTTAGGTGGGAGGAGGTCATTGTACCTAGAATGGGTGCTATCGGATCTGGTTGCGGTATATTTTGAAGGACATTGATGCTTATCGGCTTAGAAATTTGCTATATTTCCTATCAAAGGAGAGAGAGTTCCACAACTTGTTGATCTGACGAATGGTTATGGGTTTCTGCGTGTTTCTTTCATCATTGGCAGTATCTGAAGGTGTTAAAATGAGGCTTCGTTCGATAAGAGGTGTATTATCGGCATTGGGTTGTATGAGCAGCTACTGTGATCAGAAATTTTCGCTATGAGTGTTTGAATTATGTGGTATATCATGTGATTTCAACTTGGGTTATGACTTTGGCTTGATACAACTGGTTCAAACCTATACAGTGTGTGGATGTGAGATTCTAATCTTATTGGAATATCGGATGTAGAAATTGGATTCTAAGGCTTATGGGCCGAGTTGAATCAGGAAATTTCAGTTATATTGTGTTATAATACCTATATGAGATAGGGTGACGTGGGATCACCCCCGGGTATGTGCATGGTAAGGTTATGCGACTGTTTAATGGTTTTGAGAACAACTCTTGGGGGAGGATGTAACGACTCGACCGGTCGTTTTGAGCATTCCCACTTCGCTCGGTAGTTTGCGGGCATGAGTAGCTCCGTATGAGGTATTATGACTTATGTGAATCATCGATTTTGGGTTTCAGGTTATTTGGAATAGGTTTGGAAGAATGAGTTCATTGTTGAAGCTTTAAATTTGAAAGAGTTGACTAAGTTAGACTTTTCGAGAATTTGACTCCGGGACGTGGTTTTGATGGTTCCTTTAAGTCCGGATGGTGATTTTGGACTCAGGTGTATGCCCAGATTTGCATTTGGATGTTTCTGGAGTGTTTCACAAGTTGGAAAAAATTGGAAATTGGGAAGTTTGGAAAGTTCATAAGTTTGACAGGAAGTTGACTTTGAGAATGTCGGATTCGGATTTTGTTTTCGAGAATTTTTATAGCTTCATCATGTCATTTGGGACTTGTGTGCAAATTTTGAGTTCATCCCGAGATGATTTGATACGTTTCGGCGCGTGTTTTGGAAATTTGAAATTTCAAAGTTTATAGATTTTGATTTGGGGTTTGATTCGTCATTTCGATGTTTTTATGTGTGTTTTGAAGCCTCTGGGGTGTGATTCATCATTTCGATGTTTTTATGTGTGCTTTTAAGCCTCGAGTAGGTTTGTGTTATGTTATGTGACTTGTGGGTATGATTGGACGGGGTCCCGAGGGGCTCGGGCGTGTTTCAGATTGATTTCGGATCATTTTTCTTCATGTTTCTTTCGTTGAGGAGGTTCTACTTTTGGTGTTCCGCACCTGCGATTCATGTTGCGCAGGTGCAATGCCCGCTGGTGCGAGCCATGTGTCGCAGATGCGCAAGAAGTCCTGGGTGGAGGTCATCGCATATGCGGAGGAAAATCGCACTTGCGAGTGCGCAAGAGCGCAAATTATTACGCAGGTGCGAGGGGGTCGGCTTGTGAGTGTAGTCGCAGAAGCCAAGTTTTGACCGCAGATGCGGTGGTTGCAGGTGCAACAATTTGACTGCAAATGCGGAAGTGCTGAGCAGAATGATAAATAGAAGGATTCGCGATTTTGGCTTCATTTTGACATTTACAAGCTCGAATTGAGGCGATTGTGGACCAAATTTCATCACAAGGATTGGGGTAAGTGTTCTCTACTCGGTTTTAATTATATTCCATGAATCTATCTTCGATTTTGGCTTTTGGTTGATGATTTCTAAAGAGGAAATTGGGAGTTTTTGGCCTAAAGTTTCATAATATGAATTTTTGAGTTTTGAACATCGATTTGAAGTCGGATTTGAGTGAAACTAGTATGGTTGGACTCGTAATTGAATGGGTTGTTCTATTTTGTGAGTTTTTTGGGTTCCGAGGTGCAGGCTCGGGTAGGGCTTTTGGGCCAATTTTGAGTTTTAATTTAAGATTTGACCTTTTTCGTTTGGCATTGGTTCCTTTAGCATTGTTTGATGCATTTGAGTTGTTTTTGGTTAGTTTCGATCCATTCGAAGGTCGGAACGTGCGAGATGGAAATTTTGGAGCATCGCTTGGCTTTCTCAGTATTTGTATTGGCTCATTCGAGGTAAGTAACTCTTCTAAACTTAGTGCTAAGGGTATGAAACCATGTATTACGTGTTATGTGATTTGTATTGAGGTGAACACATGCTAGGTGACGGGCGTGCACCCTCTGAATTGGGACTATGTTGTTCCCACGGCACTGTATAGTGGACCTACTTTTGTTGATATCTATGTTTTCACCATGTGATATAGTAATTGAGTTGTCAATCATGTTCGATATCATGTATAGACTTATGCTGATACTGTTGGGACTCATTGAGGTCATTTCTGCTGTTGAATTATCTGCTTTCATTGTTTTATATACTCAGTAATACGCATTCATATGCATACATATCTCAGTCTCTGCTGTTATTTATTGATACATCACATCATCATAGTCGGGCTAGTTTCATGACTTTGTGAGCCCGAGAGAGAGACTGGAGAGATTGATGACTGAGTGAGGCCGAGGTCCTGATTGTGAGGATATTTATGGGATGGGTTGCACGCCTCAGCATGTTTATTTATGGGATCGGGCTACACGCTGCAGCATGTTTCTTTATGGGATCGGGCTGCACGCCTAAGCATGTTTATTTATGGGAGGGGGCTGCATGCCTTAGCATGTTTGATATAGGCCGAGGGCCTCACTGATTTATGCCATGATTGGCTTGATATAGTGCTTGGGCTGAAGGAGCCCTTCCGGAGTCTATACATACCCCCAGTGAGCGCAAGTACCTACTGAGTCATGATTGCCCGAGGGGCTGTATATGAGAGATGTTGCATGAGGGGCTGTATATGAGTGAGTGATTGGGAGGACTGAGTGATGGGGAAGACTGGGTGAATTGATGCTCTGAGAGCTTGCATATGGTTTTATCATTGAGTTGCACCACATTTGATATGCACATTTGACATACATGCATAGAAATGCATTTCTCCTCATGTTATATAGTATCAAGTCATTCATGTCTTTTTACACACATTGGTATTTGAGTACAGAGAGGTATTTTTGCACTTGATATTTAGAAAGAAAAATGAAACTTCTTACTTATCGTTAAAAATATTCTGAGACAAATCACAGTTTTTCAAACTTGCATTTATTTTTATCATTTTCGGCAAAAGAACTGAGTTCAACTAAAATATTTGAAATGCATGCCTATTTTTCGGAAACTATGAACGGGCTGAGTTCTTTTACTTCTAAGATACCCCTTTACTTCTTGTGCTATGCTGTTGTGAACTGTTGTAGAATACCGGTATGAGACCCGACCTTGTGATAGCTCGTCACTTCTTTCAACCTAAGGTTAGCTTTGTTACTTACTCAGTACATGGAGTCGGTTGTACTGATACTACACTTCTGCACATTGCGTGCAGATGTCTGATGTTGTTGATGTTGTGTTCGATGGTTGCTGGAATTGAAGATGTACCTGCATCCCTGTTGCACTTGTCCCTATTGTTCGAGGTAGCCTTATATTAGAAAGTTTTGTTTATGTACTTTTCCAACGGACAACGTATTTATTTCATTTCTGCTTTGTAAACTCTATTTGTAGAAGCTCATGATTTTTACTACCAGTCCTTGGGAAATGTATAAGATTTAGATAATTTCTTTGATTAAATTGTCCTATTGAATATTATTGAAGTGGGTAGATGATAGTTGTCTTACCAGCGGATTGGGTTTGGTGCCATCACGACTAGTGGATTTTGAGCCGTGACATCAGGCTTATATGGATTGGGTGACGTGGGATCACCCCCGCGTCTGTGCATGGTAAGATTACATGGCAATTTGATGGCTTTGGAATGACTATTGGCACGTCCGAGGATGAACGTATGTTTAAGTGGGGAGGATGTAACGACTTGGCCAGTCGTTTTGAGCACTTTCATTCCGTTGAGCTATTTGATATTTTGAGCAGCATCGTATAATGTATTATGACTTGTGTGAATCGTCGGTTTTATTTTTTCAGGTTATTCGGAATCGATTTGGAAGAATGAATTTTATGATTTAAGCTTAAAGTTGAAAGAGTTGACCAAGTTTGATTTTTTTGTATTTGACCTTGGATTGGAGTTTCAATTGTTCTGTTAGGTCCGGATGTTGATTTTGGACTCGCGTGTATTCCCAGATTTGCATATGGATATTTCTAGAACGTTTCGGCACTAATTGGCGTAAGTTAAAAATTTAAAGGTTTGGAATGCTCATAAGTTTGTCGGGGAGTTGTCTTTGATGAAATCGGGGTCGGATTGTGGTTCCGGAAATTGAAATAGTTTAGTTATGTCATTTTGGACTTTCGTGAAAATTTTGAGTTCATTCCGGGTTGATTTGATATGTTTAAGTATGCATTTTGGAAGTTGAAAGATTCAAAGTTCGGTAAGTTTGACTTGAGGTGCGATTCGTGATTTTGATGTGTTATGCGTGATTTAAGACCTCGATTAAGTCCGTGTTATGTTATGGGACTTGTTGGTATGTTCGGATGGGGTCCCGAGGGGCTCGGGTGAGTTTCAGATAGTTTTGGATTGTGTTGCGCTCGTTTTTTTATGTTTCTACATCGTTTCTTCAAGCATAAATGGCACCACATTAAGCAAATGAGCTCCAATTTCTATTTTGATTGAACCATTAATCTGTATCGTAATTTTGTCATCAAGTTTCGAGATCGCATGAGGAATTTATGGTCGTTTTACTAATAATTGGGTTGCCAGAATTTTTCATATTAATTATGAAATTACCACTGAATTCGTATTTAAAAATCTGCACTATTTTCAAATATTGAAACCAACATATATCCTTCATTATAGGTCAAATGAAGTGAGTCAAAATCATATCTTGACTAGAATTTCACATGGAATTCATTGGAGACATCAAAAATGAGTTTCAAGATTGTTTGACATGAGAAACAAGGCAGAATAGCTAGTCAAAAGCATATACTCCCTCCGTTCTAATTTATGTGAACCTGTTTGACTGGGCACAGAGTTTAAGAAAAAAATGAAGACATTTGGAGTTTGTGGTCCTAAATAAGTCAAAAAGGTGCCCAGAGTATTTGTGTGGTTATAAAAGCCTCTCATTAAGGGTAGAACTGTAAGTTTAAGCTAAATTGCGTCCAAATTTAGAAAGGGGTCATTCTTTTTTGAACGGACCAAAAAGGATATAGATTCACATAAACTGGAACAAAGAGAGTAATATCTAGGGTTTGATCATTTTGTCATATTTTGAGTTAGGGACCTTGGATTTGGAAGATTTTGGTGGCAATTTTCACCAAATGGATTGGGGTAAGTGTTCTATACTCAATTTTTTTAATTTTTCATGAATCCATCTTCGGTTTTGGCATTTGATTGAAAATTTCAAAGTGAATTTTTGAGAGGCTAAAACTTCATAAAGTGAATTTGTGAGTTTTGAACGTCGATTTGGAGTCGGTTTTGATTGAAACAAGTATGGTTGGACTCGTAATTGAATGGTTATCGGATTTTGTGAGTTTCATCGGTTCCGGGGCGCAGGCCCAAATTTGACTTTTGGGTTGATTTTGGGCTTTTGATTAAAGATTAGACCTTTATAGATTGGGTTTGTTTCCTTTGGCATTATTTGATGTACTTGAGTTGCTTTTAGCTAGTTTCGAGCCATTTAGAGGTCGGTACACACGAGATGGAATTTTTGGAGCATCGTTTGGCTTGCTCGGTATTGGATTTTGCTTGTTCGATGTAAGTAACACTTCTAAAATTTATGCTGAGGGTATGAACCATATACGTGGTATATTTTTGGTGTTGAGGTGATTCACATGCTAGGTGACGGGCGTGTGAGCGCGCACTGTGTGAATTATGACTCTATTGTTTCTTTGGTACTATGTTGTTACCTAATCTTATTTTGATCCATGAAATTTCTACGTGTTAGAGTAATTAAGTTGTGATCCATGTTAGAAATCATGTCTAGGCTACTTTCTTATCCTGTTGAGACCCACTAAATTCATGTTTTTTGTTGAGTTATTTGCTTATGTTGCAATTACATACTCAGTCGTACGCATTCATATGCATATCATATATCTGTCTCTGTTACCATTTATTGATACATCACATCATTATTTTTGGGTTGTGACACATCAGGTCTTCCATCACATGGGACATAGGTCGATACGTCCATCGTCTAGTCCACTTGTATCACAACTATATAGACAACAACCTTCTTCAGTGCAGCCAACTACTGCACACTCATCTGTAGTGCCACTGTATGGATCACAGCCATCTAACTTACATCGATCTGGATCACAACCATCTTCATCTGCCACTCCATCTCCACATAGTGCATCTCCTAGCATATTGGGACTCTGCCTTCGAGATAGTAGCTTTGACTGTACTGATACCCCATCTACACATGCTTCTAATGTAGACGTTGATCCTGATCCATAAGAAGTGCAGTATGATCAACATAATAGGATCATAGTCAAGCCTGAAGGGAATGTGTAAGATTTTTATATTCCTAGTTAATTTTTTAATTTTATAATTCTTGAACTAACTGATTTGTATGTTTTTATAACTATATTACAGGTTCCACCCACGTCATGAGACTACAAAGATAATCAACATTGCCATTAGCAGGCTGTATAATTGCACCTATGCAACTTGAAGTGATTTTTCCTTCGGCTTGAAGCAGTAAATTTTCAATTAGTTTAAGGTACAAACGCATTTTTTATAAATGTTAAGAGTTATAAAAATTATTTCTCCATCTAAAGATATATATTTGATTTACATATTAAGTGTGCATGGGAAGACCAATATAAAAAGGCGATTGCTAAAACTTTTGAGCACAAGGTCCGGTCTAACTCTTTCTCATCTGCTAATAAGATACATATGAAGCTTGATTGCTGTCTCCCGCATTAAGAAAAGTGAACAAGGAAAGAAAGCCCTAGCATCTGAGAATGGTGGCTCCTAACACTATGGGGGTGTTGTCAGCATGGGGACGACTAAAAGACACCTGGTAATTTCGTAAAGCCTTACAATAATATTTTGTAATTATCTTCAGTTCAATTCAGTTTATTTAAAATATTTCATTTCATTTGAAGGAAAAAATATAGGAGGAAAATGAATCAAGATGAGTTGTTTCTTGGAATCCACTCAGAAGAAGAAGAACGCCTCAGATCCAGATAAGTGGGTGGAGGACCGGACTGAGATTACCTATATAAGCTTCCAAATTTCTTGTAAGTTATAATTGTGTTTATAAAATTATTTATATAATAATTTCATATTTTAAATGTAGGGTTTCTATAAGTGTAGCCTTGAAGAGTTCCGTCAAAGTCGGCAAGCAACTGACTCGAGCGAGGCAACAGGACCTTCAGACGAGGACGCTGAAAGGATTTGGTTACAATGTGTTGGCGGTCCAAGAAAGGGATGTCATATGGCCTTCCAGAGAAATCACTTCGCTATTACATGTGTGAATTTCAAGGTATAGGGACTCCAACACAAGGCGAGTCTCTTGATAGGGAGACCTCTCGGCTATGGAGTAGAAAGTCGCAAAGCTAACATCCGAACTTCAAGCGTCGAAGGCTTGAGAGAAGTTAAATGATCAACAATTTGAAGGTCTTCAAGCTCAATTGATAGCTATCCTTTTTATTGGAGCTTTCCATTGCCCAGGTCTCGTGAGTCATCACCTGATGGTGCTCCTACTTCACGTGCTGATGACGAAGGTTCTTCAAGTAGTGGAGGAGAAGAAATACAAAACACTTTTTGAGGGTTTGTATTAGAAATAATTATTGACTTGTTTTAGTTCTTATTGAATATTTTTACTTTGATTATAGTGGTATTCGCAGTTTTGATTGTAGTTTGAACACGTTTTGGTTGATTTAATGTAGTTTTTTTTTATTGAACGTAGTATTGGCTAATTGAAAGCATTTTGATGCAAAAATTAGGCGTTTGGTATTGTTTTTTTGTTTTGGCAAATGGTGCAGCTATAAAACAGGTTGTTTCTGTCTAGATTTATCCCAAAAAACCAACTGAAATTGGTTAGTAAATATAAAACAAATTAAATTGTTAAATCCGACTGACTAGAGAAAAAATTCTCAGAAATTGTTAATTTTCTACCGAAGTTGGTCGGTATATTCAGAATTTTTTCAGGATTAACTAATTTTTCAACCGGCTTCGGACAGAATATTAAAGTTATATTTTCACTGAATTATTAAGTGTCGACCGAAGTTGGTCGGTTAGTGTTTTTTATATTATAACTTTAAATTAACTTATCAACTGCTCTCGTTCGGAATTGATATTATTATTTTTATTTAAATAAAAAATAAAAAAAACACCAACCAACATGTATATCTAATTTCAATTGGATCGCGTGTCAGAAGTTGGGGCGTTGACTACACCGACAGAAATCATTCGGAATCCCGACCGGAATTGGTCGGTGGCTCTTGCCAACCAGTGATTTGCGTCCTCCATATTTAGATCTGTTTTTGGTCGGAATTTTTTACCGATTTCGATCGGTTTATTCCGATAAAAATAGGAAAATTTCTAGCAGTGTCCTCATATTTTCTCAAGCATGAAATTTGTGGTTACAAAACTGGTTTGTGCTTTTATACTTGGTGTAGTCTATGCATTTGGATGTTTAAATTTTGCACTTATTATATACACTTGCGATTATTATTGCCTTAAGAAGAGTTAAGATAAATGGAATAATATGGATAGTTCAGTGGTATCATAATTTCACGAGCAGATTCGATAGTATATATGAAAGATTAGTGTTATGAGTATCATTGATAAATTAAATGTCGAACGCACCTTTACAACTCTTAATTCCATTCGCAAAACTTTTATTCGCACGTCCTATCAGATATTAATAGTAGATGAACTTGCACGTGTTCAACTCCTAAATACTAAAAGAGAAAAGAAACAAAGGACAAAGGAAAAACAAGTATATGTCAATAACAACAAAATGTGATTTTCTATTGACAAGCAAAAAGACGAAAATGAAGCAATCGTCTGCTGATTAAGCTATATAAATTGGAAATATAAAATGTAATTTAGTTTTGCCATAGCATGTCTTTATCTTAGTTTCCAGGTTATCATATCACGTTTTCTCTGAGAATTTACCTATTACTGCAAATTAATTTGAAGGGCCATATAAAGTTGGCTTGGAAGTTGCAGAATATTTTCATGGAGACTAGAAGACTTATGCACCAGGTCAATGTTGTGATTAACCACTGTAACGGATGCTCTCGCTAAACTCGGTATTGAATGCAGGGAAATAATTGTGTATCATCATAAGGATCTCCCTAAGAGTGTTGCAGGATCTTATTTTCTTGATAAACATCAGATGCCATCCATAAGACATAGACGGGGAAAAATTTTTGTATATTCCTTTTCGACTTTTTGGCTGTATATATATTTTTGGATTTTGGATTACTTTTTTTGTGTAACAAGATAGAACCTATATGGCGAACGGAATTACATATGAAAGGCTAGTACCCTAGTCTGGTATTAAAAGTGTAATCAGTACTTAAAAGTGTATTCAGTTCTTAAAAGTGTAATCAGTTCTTGTTAGTATAATAACATTTTATTATTAAAATAAAAATGTCATAACTCATAACTCTCACTACTTTATGATATACAAAAGGGTCATAACTTCCACTACCCCATGATGTAGAAAATGGTTATATCTCTTTCGTAACTCTTCTCCCATGTTTTACTACTAATTATATAATAATTTAACTATTATCCCATGTTCTCCATGATTTCATAACTTATTACCCCACTTTCTTCCAATTTAATTTAAGGAAGAATTCCTATACCTGTAAATAGGAGTCTTTCTTCCATAATGTAATGTGAAAAATAATTGTAGAGTGCTTCAGTAAAGTGAGGTGAAAGTTGTGAAAGAAGAAGATAGTTTTTACTTTTGTTGAAGGAAGGTGTTCATCTTGGTGGAGCTTTGGACTCAACAACTTGTCCAAAATTTGTTTCAAATCACACAAAGTGATCGAGCTGTTGTATCTTGGGGGAGACATGTCAAGAGGATTACTTGTAACGACCCGTCCGGTCGTTTTAAGTGTTATAACCCCGTTCCCCCATTTATTGCTTATACGATGCTAAATTATTGTTATGTGACTTGTCGAGGAAGTTGGTTCGATTCTGGGGATATTTCGGAATGAGTTGAGACACTTAGTCTCAAAGTTAGAAGTTTAAGTTAAAAAGGTTGACCGGTTATTGACTTACGTGTAAATAGCTTCGGAATGGAGTTTTGATGGTTTCCATAGCTCCGTTTGGTGATTTTGGACTTAAGAGTGTGTCTGGATAGTGATTTGGAGGTCCGTAGTTGATTTAGGCTTGAAATGGCGAAAGTTAAAAAATTAGAAGTTGATGTTCAGTAAAAAATGCATATAATTTTCCATTGTTGGCTCATGTTCTAATACTTTTATTGTCTTTTGGGTGTTAATTATATTACTTTGTGCTTAATATTATACTTTAACTGTATAGGAACAAAGCGGTGTGAAGATGAAAAGATTTGGAGAAAAATTAAATAAAACGCGGTAGAAAAATAAAGAAAGAAAATAAAAGAATAAAAAGGAGGGAGACAAAAGGGGGACACCCTTTGGTCTTTGTCCCCCCTAGTGGAAGACAAACAAATAAGGAACCACAACTAGCAAGCTAAGATTTGAAGTTGAAAACGTACAACTTTTAGCACCAGGGTCAACGTGACGCGCTGCCCTGGACGTCATGTTGCGGGGGAGTTTTCTATTTCGATCGGGACAAGTTATTTCGGCCCAAGACCCCCTCCCCCACCCTAACTCGTATAAAAGGGGTTCTAAACCTAATTTGGAGGATATCTAACATACGTTAAAGGATAATTCACGTGGGGGAACACTCACCATGCTTGGAGAAGGCTTCTAACAAGTTTTTTTCTCTTCTCTTCTTTTAATCTCATAGTTTATTAGTTCTAGAATTTTTGGTGTTGCATGAACATTGTAGTTTGAAGCTTGAATTATTCTTATTATTTTATCATATTGGTTTATTTATTCAATCTTGCACTTAATCATTTGATTGCTTGATGACCAATTGAATACTATCTAAGAATCTAGGATTGAACTCGGGAGAGAGAATGCTAGATTGGATATAAGTTTGAGTAGAGTAATATCTTAACTCCGAGTGGTGGTGGATTTTCAGTTAGGAGAGGAATATACCTAATCGTCTTGCTTGGTTACTATACAGGAATTATTAATGCATTATTCTTAATTCTAATTCCATAGGAATATAGGTGTTAGATTATCTTGAATAGGCCAGTAGTACTTAGGGAGAAGGCTACGAGCTATTAATCCTGTCAACCAATAAACCAGATAAATTAATTAGACGATATAGGTGGAAAACTCAATAGGATTATTAGCTAACCCATAGCTCTAGAATATTTTCTCCCATTGAATTCTTCTCTAAGATTGCAGACTTGTTTCCTTTAATTTCATAGTTTACTATTCTAGATTAATTTTAATTAAATATTCATACTTTAGAAAATCGCTTGAATAGTTATCTTATTTTAATTTAGTAAATAGTTAATCACAAGTCCCTGTGGGTATGATATCTGGACTTACAATCCTATATTACTTGTCTACCACGTACACTTGCGTGTGCGTTTGGGAGCGACAAGTTTTTGGCGTTGTTGCTGGGGACTTAGAAATTAACTGTTTTACTAGATAAGATTTTTACTTTTATCTATTTAAGTTTAAGATTTTAGTTTAGTGTAGTTAGTACTATATTTTATTTATATGTCATCTTTGAACGAAAAGTGGTGGGATAGTAAGTATTCTTGTTTTTGTGATCCTTGTCCATATTGTAAAGGACCGAGTTGTGTTGTGATGACTCGATAGGTTATTTTCTGTTTTGTAACCTAATTTGGTGATATGAAACCTTAAAAATCATATTTTAGTGTTCCTCGATTTGCATGCGCAGTCGGAGCGTCTTTCCAAAAACCTTTGTATGTTAAAAACTGAGAAAATTAAGAATTTTTGCCTAAAAACATCATTTGAGTTGATTTCGGTCAACAGTTTTAGTAAACAGACCCGGATTGACGATCTTGGTGGGTCTGTATTGTGATTTGGGACTTGGACGTATTCCCGGAATCGAATTCGTAAGTCCCTAGCCCGAGATATCAGACTTTGTCAAAATTTGAAAGTTAAAGGCTTAATGAATTTGACATGTTTGACCAAAGTTTGACATTTTGGATACAGGGACCGTATATTGGTTTCGGAACACGATATAGGTCCAATACCATATTTATGACTTGTCTTTGAAATTTGATGAAAAACGGAGTTGGTTTGACTTGATTCGTACGTCCGGTTGTGAAAAATAGAAGTTTCAAAGTTTTCTTGAAAATTTCATTTGATTTGGTTTTTAATTCGTAGTTCTAGGTGTTATTTTTGCGATTAATCGTGCGAGCAAGTTCGTATGATGTCTTTAGACTTGTGTATATGTTTATTTTGGAGCCCCGACGTCTCGGGTGAGTTTCAGATAGGCTACAGAGTGAAAATTGGACTTAGAGCATTACTGGCGTTTCAGTTTCTGGTGTAGGCCTTTGATCTCGCAAATGCAAAATCAGGCATCTGATTACGGATCTGTACTTTTGTTCAAGAACCCAGTATAGGTCCAATACCATATTTGTGACTTGTCTGTGAAATTTGATGAAAAACAGAGTTGGTTTGACGTGATTCAGACTTCCGGTTGTGAAAATAGAGGTTTCAAAGTTTTCTTAAAAATTTCATTTTATTTGGTGTTCAATTCGTAGTTCTAGGTGTTATTTTGGCGATTTGATCGCGCAAGTAAGTTCGTATGATGCTTTTAGACTTGTGTGTATGTTTGGTTTGGAGCCCCGAGTACTCGGGTGAGTTTCAGATAGGCTACAGAGTGAAAATTGGACTTAGAGCATTGCTGGTGTTTCAGTTTCTGGTGTAGGCCTCTCATCTCGCAAATGCGAGATCAGCCATCGCATTTGCGACCTCTGCAGGTTTCGCATTTGCGAGCTATTTCTCCTATTCGCGAACAATGGCTGGGCCTCATGATTTTAGCATTTGCTAACATTCCTTCGCATTTGCGAAGTGGGACGGGGGAAGCCAGTGATCGCATTTGCGATCACATGGTCGCAATTGCGGAAATGGTCAGGCTCGCATTTGCGAGATTTTCTTCACATTTGCAATGTTAGCAAGAATGTGGAAACCTTCACATTTGTGAACCCCAGGTCGCAAATGCGACACCTGCAACTGATAAAAATGTCTTTGGACGGGATTTTTGGTTCATTTCTCAAATTTTCAAAACCTAAAACTTTAGAGGTGATTTTTCCAGGACTTCTTCTTCCCAAAATAGTTGGTAAGTGATTCTAACCTATTTTCTTTCAATATGTCACTACGTTTTCCTAAGATTCAACCTAAAATCTAAGGTTTTCATGGTGGAATTGGGAATTTTTGGATAGAAATTAGGGATTTGGTAATTTGGGGATTTAGATCTTAAATTAAGGTCGGATTCCAAAATAACTATCATAATCAGGCTCGCGGGTGAATATATAATCAGGTTTTCGTCCGAATTTCGGGTTTGGACCAAGCGGGCCCGGGTGTTGACATTTTTTGACTTTTTAAAAAATGGCCTAAATTAAATTCTTTACAATTGTGGGTAGTTCCTAACGCTTAAATTGAATTGTTTGGTTGGTAAATTGCTAGATTCTATCGGTTCGGAAGCTTGTGTGAAAGGAAAGGTCGTGGTTGAGCTTTTAGTTTGAGACATTGGAGTGGGTTAAGTGTCGTGGTTAACCTTCATCGAGGGAATAGGAATTGTTTGCCTATTTTCTACTTGTTTAATTGTTGGGAACAACGTATATGTGAGGTGACGAGTACTTATGTGTTGTAGTTGGGTTAAAGCATGCGGGTGGGATGTGGTTTCTTGCAAATTTAGCTTCCATTGTTCATGTTATCCATGTTTAGACTAGTACTGTTATATCGATCGCTTTTATCATGCTTACGAATCTTTTGGTGGTAATTGAGTATTGATTTCGAAGTTGTGGTTGACATTGTGGAAGTAAGTCTTATACTTGTTATTTTATCTCCGTGTTGTTATTGTTCATTGCATCATGGTAAGGGAGATTGTTAATGTACGAAGGGTTATGTCGTGCCGTTTCTATTGACTTTATGGTGAGTTTGAGAGTGGTAATGCACGAAGGGTGATTTCATGACATATTGTGAGTATAATGCACGAAGGGTGATGTTGTGCCATGATATGAGAGTTAATGCACGAAGGGTGATGTTGTGTCGTTTCTATTAATTTCACGGTGAGGATGAGAGTAAAAGCACGAAGGGTGATGCCGTGCATTATTCCTTTACTATGTTCACTGGTTCCTATTGGTTCATAGTATATTAGTTGTTCAAGTTATCATTCTGCCGGAATTATTTATCTCGTATTCCCCTCAGCATGTTTCCCCCTCCCGGTATTACATGTTTAGTTCCTCATTGCTGTTATTTGTGTGTGTATATATATATATATATATATATATATATATATATATATATATATATATATATATATATATATATATACACACACTGTTAAACTGTATAGGTTTGATTTGTAGGTTGTCTTGTCTTATCCTCGTCACTACTTCATCGAGGTTAGGCTTGACACTTACCAGTACATGGGGTCAGTTGTACTGATACTGCATTCTGCACTTTCTGTGCAAATTTTGCTACCGGCTCTAGCTGATTAAGAGATTAGCTATTGGATTTGCTATCAGGAGGCCCAAGGTAGTTCTGCTGTCATCCGCAGACCCTAGAGTCTCTTCTTAGTTTTATCTTTTACTATTTTTCTACTTCAAAACAATGTATTTTCCCTTCTTCAGACTCTGTTTGTAGTAATCTTAGTAGCATGTGGATTGTAACTCCAGATCCGGGTGGTTGTTAATGTTGAAGCCTTTATATTATTCCATGTTCGTTGTATTTCATCTTAGTTTATTGTTGTTGTTGACTGAATTGGATAAGGTTTAGCTTAATAATACTCTAACTTTGGCTTGTCTAGGAAGTGGAGTGTTAGGCGCCATCACGGTCCCGGCGGTGGGAATTTCGGGTCATGACAAGTTGGTATCAGAGCACTAGGTTGCCTAGGTCTCACGATTCACGAGCGAGCTTAGTAGAGTGGGGGATCGGTACAGAGAGGTATGTACTTATCTCCCAGAGGATATGAAGTTTAGGAAAAAATTTCACTTTTATTCTTCTCTGTCGTGCTATTTTTTTTTCTCAGTACTGATTGAACTCTTCTACTCTTATTCTCCCGCAGATCGCGAGAACACATACCGCTTCTTCAACTTAGCAGCAGCCAGAGTCTCCAGTGGAAGCTCTTACGAGGGGCAGAAGTCGAGGATGACGTCGTGCCAGAGGCCGAGGTAGGGGAAAGGATCAGCAGCAGCCCCAGTAGTGGAGCCTCAGGTAGGGTTCGAGGAGAAGGCTCCAGCCCAGACTGTTTCTGCTGGGCAAGTTCAGGTTTTTGAGGGGTTCATTGCCACCCCAGTGCTTTAGGACGCTTTGTTCCGTTTGGTGGGCCTTATGGAGAGTGTTGCCCAGACTAGCACATTTCCCATGGCACCAGCCATCTCTTAGGCTGGAGGAGGAGCACAGACTCCTGCTACTCACACTCCGGAGCAGATGGCTTCTGAGTATCAGACTCCAGCAGCTCAGCCAGTCAGAGTAGTTCAGACGGTTGTTTCGACACAGGCCAGTGAGGGACCAACTATGTCTTCTGAGACTTTAGGGAGATTGGACATGTTCACCTAACTCTTTCCGGTTCACTTCAGCGGTGCATCTTCAGAGGACTCCCAGGAGTATCTTGACAGCTGTCATGAGGTTCTACGGAACATGGGTATAGTGGAGACCAATGGGGTTGATTTTGTTGCATTTCAGATGACTGGTTCCACCAAGAAATGGTGGAGAGATTATTTGTTGGCCAGACCAGCAGGGTCTCCTGCTCTTACTTGGGACCAGTTCTCTCAGATCTTCCTGGAGAAGTTTCTCCCAATCACATTGAGAGAAGAGCATCGTCGTCAGTTCGAGCGTCTTCAGTAGGGCAGTACGACTGTTACTCAGTATGAGACACGTTTTGTGGATTTGGCCCCTCATGCTCTTCTTTTACTTCCTATCGAGACAGAGAGGGTGAGGAGTTTTATTGAGGGGCTTGATTAGCCTATTAAGTTGCAGATAGCTAAGGATACTAGGAGTGACATTTCTTTGCAGGAGGCTGCCAATGTTGCCAGGCGAGTTGAGATTCTTGCTCAGGGAGGTCAGGGGTCTGATAAGAGACCTCATCATTCCGGTGGGTTCAGCGGTGCCTCATCTGAACGCAGGGGTACTTTTTGTAGAGGCCATCCTCCCAGGTCGTTTCATTCACTACTCCAGGCATCCCATGGTGCTCTGGGTGGTCGTGGCCCTCATATTCCTTATCCTGATCAGCTAGCTTATAGTGCACCACCAGCTCCTATCAGTGCACCTCCGCTCCAGAGTTTTCAGAGTGATTACTCAGGTCGATAGGGTCAGTTTCACGGCCACCAGTCACAGTAGCCGAGGTCTTGTTATACTTGTGGTGATTAAAGGCACATTAATAGATTTTTCCCTTGTGCCTCGAGCAGTTCACAACATCAGGGTTCCCGTGCTATGGTCTCAGCATCGGGTGCTACACCGCCCGCTCATCCAGCTAGAGGTAGGGGTCAGGAAGCCAGAGGTGGTGATCCGACTATTAGAGGTGGAGGTCAGGCCGCTAGAGGTGTAGGCCATCCAGCCAGGGGTTGTCCTAGAGATGTAGTTCAGAGTGGTGGGGCCCAGCCCCGATGCTATGCTTTTCTAACCAGGCCTGAGGCTGAGTCATCCGTTGTCGTTATCATAGGTACTGTTTCAGTTTGCAGTAGAGATGCTTCAGTTCTATTTGGTTTGGGTTCCACTTAATTCTATGTGTCATCTTATTTTGCTTCATATTTGGTTGTGCCTCGTAATTCTTTGAGTGCCTCTGTATATGTTTCCACACTTATGGAGGATGCTATTATTGTAGATCGTGTTTATCATTCATGTATGGTCACCATTCGGAATCTTGAGACTAGTGTAGATCTTTACTTCTCAATATGGTTGATTTTGATGTTATACTGGCATAGATTGGTTGTCACCTTATCACGCTATATTGGACTACCACGCCAATACGGTGACCTTAAGCTTGCCGGGGTTTTCATGATTAGAGTGGAGATGGACTCCTGGCAATTCTACCAGCAAGGTTATCTCTTATATGAAGGCTCGATATATGGTCGAGAAGAGGTGTCTAGCTTATTTAGCGTATGTTCGTGATTCTAGAGCAGAGGTTCCTTCTATGGATTTCGTGTCAGTTGTTCATGAGTTTCATGAGATATTTCCTGCAGACATGCCGGGAATGCCACCTGATAGGGATATTCATTTAGCTCCGGGCACTCATCCCATTTACATTCTGCCATACCGTATGGCCCCGCCAGAGTTGCAGGAATTGAAGGAACAGTTGCAAGATTTTCTTGATAAGGGCTTCATTAGACCTAGTGTCTCGCCCTGAGGTGCACCTGTGTTGTTTGTGAAGAAGAACGATGGATCGATGAGGATATGTATAGATTATTGGAAGTTGAACAAAGTCACCATCAAGAACAAGTATCCACTGCTGAGGATTGATGATTTATTCGATCATATTCAGTGTGCCAAGGTGCTTTAGAAGATTGATTTGAGGTATGGCTATAATCAGTTGAGGATTAGGGCATCTGATATCCCTAAGACAGCTTTTCGAACTCGGTACGGGCATTATGAGTTTCTAGTGATGTCCTTTGGGTTGACTAATGCCCCAACAACATTTATGGATTTGATGAACCGAGTGTTCAAGCCTTATTTGGACTCGATTGTGATTGTGTTTATTGACGATATATTGATCTACTCCTGCAGTCGAGAGGAGCATGAGCAGCATCTTAGGATTGTGCTTCAGACTCTGAGAGACAGCCAATTATATGCTAAATTTTCAAAGTGCGAGTTTTGGTTGGATTCAGTCATTTTCTTGGGGCACGTTGTATCAGCAGAGGGCATTCAGGTAGATCCTAAGAAGATTGAGGCAGTTCAAAACTCGCCTAGACCCACTTCAGCTACGGAGCTAAGAAGTTTCTTGTGTTTGGCAGGGTATTACCATTGAATTGTGGATGGTTTTCATCTATAGTAGCCGCGTTGACCAGGTTGACCCAGAAGGGTGCCCCCTTCAGATGGTCAGACGAGTTTGAAGCGAGATTTCAGAAGCTTAAGATTTCTTTGACTACAGTGTCGGTGTTGGTGTTACCCACAGGTTCAGGATCTTATACGGTCTATTGTGATGCATCTCGTGTTGGGCTCGGTGCAGCATTGATGCAGGAGGGTAAGGTGATTTCATATGCATCACGGCAGTTGAAGGTTCATGATAATAATTACCATGTCCATGGTTTAGAGTTTGCAGCCATTGTTCATGCGCTGAAGATTTGGAGGCACTGCCTTTACGGTGTGTCGTGTGAGGTTTTCACTAATCATCAGAGCCTTTAGTATTTGTTCAAGCAAAAGGATCTCAATTTGCGGCAGAGAAGGTGGTTAGAGCTATTGAAAAACTATGATATCACCATCTTGTATCGTCCCGAGAAGGCCAATGTTGTGGACGGCACCTTGAGTAGAAAGGATGCGAGTATGGGCAGCCTTGCATTCATTCCAGTCGGTGAGAGGCCGCTTGCATCAGATGTTCAGACGTTGGCCAACCAGTTTGTGAGGTTGGATATTTCATATCCTAGTCGTGTTCTAGCTTGTACAGTCACTTGGTCTTCCTTGTTTGAGCGCATCATAGATCGGCAGCATGACGACCCTCTTTGTTGGTCTTTAGGGACAAAATGTGGCACGGTGGTGCCAAATAGATTACTTTTGGTGATGACAAGGTCTTGAGAATGCAGGGTCATGTTTGTGTGCCTAATATGGATGAACTTCGTAAGGTGATTCTTAATGAGGCCCACAGTTCCCGCCATTCTATTCATCCGAGCGCCGCAATATGTATAACGACTTACGGAAAAATTATTGGTAGAGGAGGATGAAGAAGGATATAATTGCCTATGTAGCTCGGTGTCTAAATTGTCAGCAAGTCTAGTATGAGCATCACTGACCTGGTGGTTTATTTCAGAAGATAGAGATTCCCGAGTGGAAGTGGGAGCGTATCACTATGGATTTCGTTATTGGACTCCCACGGAATCAGAGGAAGTTCGATGTCATTGGGTCATTATGGACAGGCTGACTAAGTCAACGCATTTCATTCCTGTGGAAGTTACTTATTCTTCGGAGCGGTTGACAAAGATTACATCTGCGAGATCATCCGTCTTCACGATGTGCCTGTGTCTATCATTTCTTATCGAGGTACGCAGTTCACCTTGCACTTCTGGAGGGCAGTACAGCATGAGTTGGGCACACGGGTTGAGTTGAGCACGGCGTTTAATCCTCAGATGAACGGACAGTCCGAGCGCAGTATTCAGATCATAGAGGATATGCTCCGCGCATGTGTTATAGACTTCAGAGGATCGTGGAATCATCTTTTTCCCCTTGCATAGTTCGCCTACAAAAACATCTATCAGTCGAGAATTCAAATGGCTCCCTATGAGGCATTATACAGTAGGTGGTGCCGGTCGCCAGTTGGGTGGTTCGAGCCGGGAGAGGCTCGGTTGTTGGGCATAGATCTAGTACAGGTGTAACGACCTGACTGGTCATTTTGCATTATCGGACCCTGTTCCCCTAAATAATACTTCCCATAGCGGCTTATTATGATTTATCACTTGCGGGGACTAGTGGTCCGGGTTTCGGAGGTGTTTAGAGTGTTATAGGAACATTTGGTTCCTTAAGGTTGGCCTTTAAGGACAAGTTTGACTTCGGTCAACATTTTTAGTAAACAACCTTGGAATCGAGTTTCGACGATTCTGGTAGCTTCGTATGATGATTCCAGACCTGGGCGTATGTTCGAAATGGGTTTCTGATGACCCGCGAGCATTTCAGCGCCCAATATTGAATTAAGCGTTCCTTAAGTTCCTATTATGGTTTGGGGCATGTATTTACGATATCAAGGTCCGAACGGAATTTTGAGACCGGGAATAGTGGTCATTTATGACTGGCCTGCAAAATTTGGTGTTATTCCGAGTAGTATAGGTCATTTCGGCGCGTTGTTAACAAAGTCTAGAAAACTTAAAGTTCCTAAGTTTTGTTCTAGGGGTTTTGCGGTATGATTTTGAGTTTTAGTGTTGTTCTATGTGTTTCGAAGGCTAGAGTGAGTCTGTATTATGATTTAGGACTTTTTGGTATATTTGGACGGGGGCTCGGGTGAGCCCAGGTGCCTCCCGGACACAACACGAGGTCAAAAATCAGCTGCATTAGCTGCTGGTGCACCTGTTCTGGTGTGACCGCAGGTGCGGTTGCCCAGTCGCAGGTGCGGGACCACTCCTGCGGTCCCAGCCTCGCAGGTGCGACCCCCAGTGGTCAGGCCAATTCTCGCAGGTGCAGAACAAATTCCATAGGAGCGGAGCCGCAGGTGCAGGCCCAAGCTTCCTAGCCCATTTCCGCAGGTGCGAGCCTTTGCTCGCAGGTGCGGTCCTCGAGCCGCAAGTGCGGAAACGCTGTTCAGAGAGTGTGTTTTTTATACACGGGAATTAACTCATTTCCCTTATCTTCTTCTTCTTCCTTGGGGCAATTTCCACCATTTTAGAGGGGCAAACAACCTGGTTATTGAAGGTAAGTAAATTCTACTCTAATATTAGTTTCATGCATGGAATACTAGCTTAATTAACTACCTAAATTAGTGTAAATTCTAGAATAGGGTAGTAACCTAGGGCTTTCGATAATTTGAGAATTTACCCGTGAATTAGCTATGAAATCAGGTAGAAATCGTATATTAATGATCCTTAGGCTATGGGTGAGTGTTTTCTTCGAGAAATTTTGGAATCCGAGCATGTGGGCCCGGGGTTGGATTTTAGAATTTCTTCAAGAATGGGAAATTTACCAAATGACTAGGAGAATTTCCATATCTCGAGCATAAATTAATGAATTTGTATAACATTTGGCTAATTTCGAGTCCTCGGGTGTAGAGTTTGTAGTTTCGGCGCGTTCTTGGTCCGGGGAGTAGGTTCGACACGAGGTGAGTCTCCTTTCTAACTTTGTAAGGGGGAATTTTCCCCATATGTGATTATAAATAATTGCATGTCCTTATTTGCGGGGGCTACGCACGCACGAAGTGATGAGAGTCTGTGCGCAGCTACTACTATGTTATGTTGGGTAGTTCTAGGACTCACGAGCATGCCTATATGTGCCTTACATGTACTCCTAAACGTATCTTGAATTGCTTATTATCCTTGATTTGGAATGAGAATATTAGTAAGTTGTGGTCCATGATATATTGCTTAGGTTCTTGCCTTAAAAGAATAATCTCTAATAAATTCCCTATAATTTGACCGTTTGATGTATGTATGTGGCACCGCGTCACATGTATGATTCGTGAGCGGAATAGCCCTACTATTATGTCAACCACGTCGCATGTTCGATTTGCGAGCGGGGTAATAGATGCATCTATGGTTCGAGCCGTTCGTCCCTCGGTACTGCACATTTATTTTTTTCGCGACGTTTCGGCCGTACGTGTCCGGCCTATTATGGGTTGTATGATTCACTGGGAATTTGTTGTAATTGTACAAACTGGTTCATGTTAATAAGGGATTTAGTACATTATGTGCTAGTGAAATTTGACATGCAAAGGGTAAATACAACTATACTTGATGACTTATCTCTTTGTGATTTCTACGACTGTTATGCATGCATAGTTCCTATTAAATCATGTTATTTAGAAATGTTGACCCTAGTAAGTATCACATCTACCTATCGTCACTACCTCTTCGAGGTTAAGCGGGATACTCACTGGGTACATATTTGTTTATGTACTCATGCTGCACTTCTGTACTTAATTGTACAGGTTCTGAGGCTGGTACATCTGGTTATCAGACTGGATCTCGATTTTGATCTCAGTTGGACCAGACTTGACAGTGATCTGCTTCTCCTGGTGACCCTTGGCGGCACCTTGGAGTTTTCTTTTGCTTATTTCCTGTCTATTCCTTTCAGATAGTGGGATTGTTTATTATGTTTTGTATATTCTGTTAGTATGCCTGTAGGACTTGTGACACTAGTTCCTGGCACACACGTAGTTGTTATTTTGGTTTACGGGTCTGTATATAGATACATATTGGCTCATTACTCATCATGACTATCTTGATTAAAACTGGCTAATTATTCTTGTCAAATCATGTTGTAACTTTTAAAAACTGATTATATTTTAAAGTGTTTAAACAAATAAGAAGGAACCTTTAGTAAATTAAGAGTCGGCTTGCCTGACCCCGCTGTTGGGCACCATCATGACCTAAGTTAGGATTTTGGGCCGTGACAACATGGTGTCAGAGCACTAGGTTCATGTAGGTCTCACAAGTCATGGGCAAACCTAGTAAAGTCTTGCATATCCGTATGGACACATCTGTACTTATCTTCGGGAGGCTGTAGGGTGTTAGGAAAACCTCTCCTTATTTTATTCTATCGTGCAGTCAATGGTTTACTAAATTTTGTTCTTCTATTCTCTCACAAATGGTCAGGACGCATACATCCGATGTTCCAGATCTGGGAGGGGTCGCTATCCCCGTTGTTCGCAGTCGTGGCAGAGGCCGGAGGAGGGCACCAGCTCGAGGTAGGGGATGAGGGCGTCCCCGAGCTATTCCAGTCGTACCACCAAAGGAACCCACTATAAAGTAGAAGGGTGAGGTGCCCCCAGCAGGTCCTGCTCCAGTAGGTTTCATGATGGCGCCAGGATTCCAGGAGATCATGGGCCGTATGATGCGATTCATGGACACTATGTCCCAGGCTGGTTTATTTCCAGCGGATCCTGCCACATCTCAGGCAGGAGGGGGAGCCTAGACCCCTACTGCCCAGGCTGCAGGCCCGACAGCAGCACTTCATCATACCCCGATACATTACCCGTGGGTGGAGCCCAGCCAGTAGCAGCATCACCTAAGCTCAGACCAGCTGCGGACGGCGATCCGCATAAGTTACTGGATAGATGGACCCGATTGCACCCTCCCATATTTGGGGGTGAGAAGGGTGAGGATTCCCAGGACTTTATTGATAGGTGTAGGGACATACTACGCAACATGAGGATACTGGAGTCCCACGGAGTTGACTTCACTACTTTCTAGCTTGAGGGCAGGGCCCGCATATGGTGGCAGTCCTACATCCTGGGTAGACCATCAGGTTCCCCTACTATCAGTTGGGAGCAGTTCACTCATTTGTTCCTAGACAGGTATATTCCACCCTTCGAGAGGGAAGAGCTGTGATATCAGTTTGAGCAGCTAGAGTAGGGGCAGATGTCCGTGACAAATTACGAGGCCAGGTTTTCTGAATTATCCCGTCATGCCCTTATGATATTGCCTACTAATGCTGAGAGAGTGTGGATATTTGTAGTAGGGGTGCACTCAGGTATTAGGGCCAACATGGCCTGAGAGGTAGAGATGGGGACTCCCTATCAGCTTGTGGTCGAGATAGCTCGCCGGATTGAGGGTTATCGTTCGAGAGGCAGAGAGCAGGGTCAGCAGGATAAGAGGGCTATATTTTTAGGAGATTTCATAGGTGCCCCAGCCAGGGGTAGAGGTCAGTTCGGTAGAGGCCAGTCTAGCAGGCCCCCATATTC